>PNEQ01005770.1:8789-32206 GCA_003012365.1 Medauroidea extradentata
TAGACGATCTGTTAGTTGGAGAGTTGAGACGATGGCTCATGTACTGTGGCTTGCTATGGGAGGGTAGCAAAACCGAATTTTTAAAAAGGACAAATACAAAAATAATATGTGTGCATGTATGTGATATTAAAACAATACCTACAGTACCTATTTCATCTAGGCAAAGCTGCTGTGGAATATTAGGGCCTGCTGAAATCGTACACAATAGTCAGAATATTTAAAATGTTGGAACTTTCAGTGGTTGTGAGTGGTCAATGTTGTCAGGTTTTGTAGGGCTAAGTAGTTATTTATTTCATTTCTTTCATCTTGCAGACTATTTGGGTGTATCTTTATTTTTCACATAATTTATTAAAATTAATAATGCCCTACTTTATACCTTCCGAGTCGAAATTCGGAATTACGAGTGCACTTTTTTAAATGCTTGTCTTCTAAGAAAGTCGAATGGGTTGAAGTTAGCTATTGTAACTTTATTGCAGTGTTCACAGACACTATCCTGAAAGGGAATGGTCAAAAAGTGAATGCTTTAGTTATAGGCCCAAACATTTTAGCAGCCGTCTGGGGCTATGATCTAGTCCTCGGCTCAAATTATGGATAGCGACCACGAGTGACTAGACTCTTTACAGGGATATTCGGAGTAAAACGAAATAATATCCTTCATATATTTCTATTAGCGATACCTAAACTCGCTATTGCAAGTACCGTACATGCATTTTTGTATTATTTGTACAATGTTAACCAGTCCAAGTAACACTATTCATATGGCATTTTGACGAACGTTTGTACAGAAACAGCTGATGATCGGAGCGATGCTCATCTTGTGACGTCACCGGCCAAGCCGTCTATTAGCATGCACTTCAGATCAGATTCGAGATTCTCCCGACTCATTTTACATCGCTCATTGTTGGCAGTGCGGAGTGGAAGGTACGCACACTTCCCAAAAAGTCGATCAAGTTACAGCACCGATTTTCCTGTCTCAGCGTATTGTGAGTGGTTAAGTGGCTTAGCCTTGCTCGTATACGTTTAGAACAAATGGTCTGATGTCCGACACCAAATTGTCTGATATTACAAGTAGCGTATGGCCTATGTATAGGCCTAATGGTGGTGAAATAGGAGCACAAAAACTGAAATACTCAAAGGGTAACATATGTAATAATAATGCTGCTCTAGTTTTCATCTTTAAGGGGGTGGTTTGTTTTATAGACATACGTTGCAACTATTTTTCACTGTAAAGGAACATTTTTGGCTTCCATAGTTTTTGTTTGGTAGCATGTTTAAGTCAAAATTTGCTTAAAACTGTTTTATGCACTAAAGTAAAACCAATCAACTTAGGCTACCCCAACTAAAAAATTTCACACTGAAGAACACTGCCATGGACTATAGCATGACATGTACAAAAACCCCATTGATTAACTTTTGTACTTCTTATATGTTTTTAAAAAATTAGCAATTTCAAATTCATTGTTTTTTAATACAAAAAAAGTCTATGCTGTTTGTAAACATGTCTATTTGTAGCTTGTGATAGGCCTACTGTTCTTCAGTGTAATTTTCTAGAATTCTGTAAGTAAGTTGGCTTTCCTTTATTGAATAAAACCGTTACATTCAAATTTTGCCTTTAATATGCTAAAATACAAAAACCAAGAAAGTTAAAGAAATTTGTTGTAGTAAAAAAATAGTCACAATATATGCCTACAAAACTAACAATATCTCACACAAATTAAAAAATTATTAAAACAATTGCAATTTTCTTTGAACTGCACCTTAAGGAGGTGCGATGGTCACCACCTTGGATAATAGAAATTTTCTTTTATAAAATGAATTTGAATTATCTAGTATTATAGACTATTGTACAAAAATAAGCGAAATGTAATATTGTTGTATACTAAACAGATTGTTTAAGGATTGCACCCTTCTGTATTTGTACTCCTGCTGTAAAATAATTGTATAAGTAAAATATTTAAATATTAACATAAGGCCTACAATCGAGAACGTTGCCTGAAAAAACCTAACAGCGACTTGATGAATCTGATTTTTTTATGTGAAGTGTTACACAAAGAACAGAAAATTTTTACTGCGTAATGATGCAAATTTTGCTGTAAATAATATTGTAGATTAAAGTGAGTGTCTGTACTAATTTGCTGAAATTTAAATTGCTAAACACTTTTTTTACTATCAGGTAATATACTACAGCAGAATTGGATAGAACTGCGAATTTGCATCTGTTTTCAAAATGTAGAATATTCCTGTTAAATTTCTTGCAGGCCTTGCAGGCAACAATAAAACACGTACCATAAAGTGGGTTTTTTTTGCACCAGCATGGGTAACTTTGCACCACCAAAAATACTTGTTTCTAGGTTGTTTGATGCAATGAAGACATATCACGACTGGGTATTTAAAAAAATATAATAAATACCATTGAATATTATCACTAGCAGTACGTAAATTTTGCAAATACATACTCCATAATCACGTGTGTGATTAGCTAGTGGCTGTCACAAAACACATTTGACTACTGCAAGCCAGTAGTAAATAAGGAAATGATTCATAGAGCTGTCGCTTGTAATGTTGTAAGCCAATGAATAATTGACTGTATCCAGAGCGTGTACAGGACTGAGCAATCTAGGCTACTGCCAGACGAATCCGCGAAATTGACGTACCTCTAATTATCACTTGTCTTTCAACTATCAGCATAGAAAATATATTTTTTGGGGGTGCAATGTTACACATGCTAGTGCAAAGTATACCCAGTTTACAGTAAATAAAACTGAACAGACCGCTGTAGAAATTAAATAAAACCTATTCGTACATAAACTTTTCAACATGCATTTTGCATATCTTTCAATGAAATGTATTGTCAGTATGTAACATTATCCTTGAAAAATGTCTATTAAACAAGACAAGATTTTAAAAAAAATTACTGTAAGTTTTTTTTTCTTTAACATAATATTTTGAATACGATAAAGTTCGACACTGCACGATTCAATTACTTAACTAGTTTGAGTGCATATGTAAATAGATGTTGCTTAGGATCAATGTAAATTGTGTCACTAGCTCTCAATATCACGTAAACAAATTTTGTGACTCATCACCCATGAAATAAGAATTTAATATAATATGTAATACATTGAATATAAAAATGCATTCTAGGGGAAAAATTTACTAGTTTATCTAACTCTGTCTATTATGTATATTAAGTTTTGTGGAAACATTGCCTATTTCCTAATTTAAAAAAAAAACCTTTCCATATGTTGATTATTTATTAGCAGTTTTTGCTACTCTTGGTTTCAGTAAATCAATTATAACATTTACAGATATGTTTCTGTGTTAAAACAAAAAAAAATATTTGCAGCATAAAACTATTGTACATAAAAAGTAAGCAACTATATGACCATGTGTAGGTCTAAAAAAATTTCCTATAAATACCAGACAGTCTGTACATGTAAATGGCCTATAATTTGTAAAGAAACTTACGTGAATTGTAAAGATGTAGCTCATTGAATTTCGTACTGTCGAGCAAAATGTGTTGTTATCATTAGCATAGCATATTTTGCACAAAATCACAGAAAAAAATTTACATTTGTTGAGTAACTAAGAAGTGTCTTAGTCCTGTTTTACAGTTTTAAACATTGTGACATGTTGCACTGTTGTAAATGGTAATTTACCATGTTACGTCCAACCATTGTCTTAATTTACATTCATAACTGTACAGAACACCTACTCCTTGTCCGTTAAAAATTTTGATATGTTGGCATAGCTTAACAAGCAGTGCTATTGTTTGTAGTGGCTTTGTAAACAAACATATTTTCAGTACAGTTAATTTCATGTAGTGCATTTCTGTTAAACAAGTTAAAAATACATACATGTTTGAGTAAATAAAGTAAACATCTGATTTCGACCTCAGTTTACCATACTTTCCGTATAGAAAAGAAACATGTCATGCATTTTATTTTGGTGGTAAATTCATACAGTGAAATCTATGTGAAAAAAAAAAAGCATTTATGTTGTTAATTAAAATTACATTTATTGTATAATTTGCAGAGCAAATATAAAAAAATTGCAGTACAATTCATCTGTCTATAACATAATTTGAATAATCAATCTGCCAGCAAAGCTCACAAATTGTAAATATATGTATGTTGTTAATTTACAATTTTATGTTGTCAAAATAATTTCAAGTATTCAAATGTAGATTTAATGTTACCATTATCAATTTTTTTGTGAATGAAGCAAGGGTGTATCTATAATTGGGTCACTGATCCAGACAGTGCGCATCTGAAACATTATTCGTCTTCTACCTGCCACCAAAATAACTGGGTGTCGTGGAACTCTTCGAGTGGGGAATAAAAATTACCTAAATTTAGAGTTATCTCTTTCTTTTGTCCACTGGTACCATCCATCTAGTATCTCTAATAACAAAAATATTTGACACTTACTACATTTTACCCTGCATTTCCCTATAGACAGTGCTCTGGACATTGCTTAAGTATTTTTTTAACAATCAAATTATTTACGTAAGGAAACTTAATAGGTATCATCACTGGTAGGGCATTCTATACACATATGATAAGAATGTTGACATAATTTGACTAAGTAGTTTTTGATTAATGGCGAGTTTAGTTTGAATGTTTCCAGAGTGCTTGAAGCATGTATTTGCTGGGCTAACAGCGGACCAACAAAAATGGCGAATGAACGTACCCAGTCTTTATAGTGCCATAGGCCTTTGGCCACGGTCACAGTGTGATGCCTTCAGCTTTCTTCTTCGCCAAGCTGTGTAGGTGTTAAGTCGAGGTTTTGGGGGACCTCTGCAGTGCAATGTAGGGTAAAATTTGTTAGATATGCTAGGGGACCTTTTGTCCTATGTAGTATGTTGGGATGGTGACAGCCATGCTTATCTTAGTGTAAATCTGTTGTGTTTCTCAGAATTTTGTTAGTGTTGAAACTGTCTTATTTTTTATATAGATAAATAACTGCATGGGCCGGCTCCTGTATGTCAATAATCAATATGTCTGAAAGTTCTGTAAATACCCTAAGTGGAGGTGACTTTGGGACATTACGAAAAATTACTTTTTGCACATGTGGTAACCCTGAATAAAGAAATTTACTTGTTACAAATTCCCAATAACATATATCAACAGGACTTTGATTTAATATTTACTCACAGTTGACAATTATGGAAAATAAAAGTAGTATATAAGTGTTCATCCCACTTACAGTATTTAAACAAAATTTCTAATTTATGTAACTGAAATAATGATTACTGAAATCAATATTTTTGTATTTTGTAATTCGCAAGAAATTATTAAAACTTAAGTGATTTTATTACTGTAATGAACTTGTGTTTTTCTTGTAAGCATTAAGTAACGCAGTGCATATTGAGTACACAAGGTGACCAGTGATGTGTTGCCCCCAATGCAAGAATTGTTCAAAAATAACAACAATAAGCATACTGGTTTATTATTTTTATGTTTGTGTCTGTGTTGCAGTAACTTTTTGAAATACAGTAAAACCTCTCTATATAGACCCCTCATAGTTCCATAGAATAGGGTCTTTATAGAGAGGTGCTCTTTATAAAGGGGTTTAATTGTACAGTAAAACCCCTATTTTAAAACCCCACGGTTCTTGAGGAAAGGGTTGTTATAGAGATGTGGTTGTTATAAAAGGGGTTGTTATAAAGTGGTTTTACTTTACTGAGAAATTGTGGTATGCTTCATTTGTTTGCTAAGTGTTTACTTAACAAACTATTCAACATCGTGTATTAATTTCATTACATGAATGGGCACATTTTCTGTTTTGGAAATAAACACTGATTCAGATAGCATATCAAACTACACATCATGACTTCTTTTGCGGTGGCTGGCTCCACTTCGATTTCTTCATCATCCGAAGATTCATTGACTGCTGATTTATCATGCATAACTTTGTTGAATATGAATTTTTCAACAAGGTGTTGTTTCAACATCACAATCAACAGTAGTCTTCAAAATAAATGTTTTTGTCTAACTGCAAAGTACTAGACACATACTACCAAAAGTCCGGTGAGATGTCACCAACAGCGACTGCATCACATTAAGAACATGTGGTTGTCTTGTCCTGAGGGAAACCATCATCGTTGTTGTCCTCTCTACATGTCTTTGTGATGAAATACTTCCTCCAACAATATATTTTGTCTCTGTGTTTATACATTCCACCTACCACCTGACAATATGGGGTGCTGGTGACACAAATTTAGAGGTGAATTGAGTGGTGCAGTTTATATGCCAAACAGGATATGGGTGATACTGGTATGTTTGGAAATGGCCTGGCTCGGAATAAGAGGTGAAAAGAGGCACATGGAATGGTAGGATAGATACACTGTGGGTAGCAACAAAGGAAACCATTCTAGTAGCGCTTGATGGTGGTGGATCTGTAGAGTCAGTAGCCTGACAACCATCGGGCAGGCTACGTAATTCTGATGTTTAACTGCACTCATTGTTGTAGGGATAACTGTTAACAAAACTCTAAGTCAAATTGTGAGCTGTTTTGGCAAATCATACACACACCTCACACTGATATTCAAGTTCTGGAAAGTGGGTCCCGGATCCCGACACATACTGTACAGCGAGGTAAGAATCAAATGAACAAAACACACGGACACTGTCAGTTTGGTTAACTCATCATTATGAAACACATAATTGTACATAACAGACGCCAAACCATTAAAGCGATTCTGAGGCCTATGCCTGTTCAGTGGGCTATGGTGCAAAACAGCGCAAAGCTAGAAATGAGACATTAGGTGCGAAGAGACATTAAGTGCTAAAGTTATGTCCCTTGATCCGAGCAGTCAACAGGAGGTGGAGAGGCCCTCGGGTCAAAACAAAAATAGATTGAAGTTCCAGAAAAGATATTGCAGCTTCGTAATTAGTTCAAGTATAAATATGATGGATTCGAGCTGTCTTACGACATGATCCTGGCCGACTGGCAGGCGGAAAGTAGTCTTGAGAGATGGCTTTACGCACGAAAGACAAGGTCACATTAAATACAATAAATCTGAATATACAGATAACAAATTATCACTCGAAAATTAATGAAAGATTTTATGGAAACTACATATTTATGAGGGAGTTGCATTCTCAATGTGCATAGAACCAATGGAATAATTTCAGTTACACTTGAGTTACAGAAAAACATGGAAAACACATAGTTGCATTAAAATATATATATACGTATATGTAATTGCAAAAATACCCTGAAACAGTTTTAATGTCAAAAACAATACGGAAATATTTAATTGGCATTTTTAACGTACATCCAGGGCACAGCCATAATTATTTCAGTTTGCATTGCGATGCGGCATGGTACTTTAGAATGAGACGTAACATTATTGACATGAAATAGTATGTAAACAACACATAGCACTGACAATTAATTTACATTAAAGAAAGACACAATATTGACACTGAAATAGAAACATGCTGTTTACATGCAAAAATGGACACAATGAACACTGGTGCGCTATGCTATGTTTTAACGTCTGTCTAGCATGTGACGTCTACCCGGGTGAGTCAATATCAATCCCGTATATACGTAGTACTTGTTCTAGGTCGTACAGTTGATTTTTAACCCCGCAGGCATTCCAATTTAGTATGGATAGTGTTGGTCTGCCGTTTGTTGGGTAATGAGTTGGAGTGTCTGGCGAGAAAATAGTATAGTTATTTCTGTTAGCTAACATCAGGTGCAACTTTCTCACAACTACTATTAATGTTTTAACGTCTGTCTAACATGTGACGTCTACCCGAGTGAGGGTGTCAGGCAGTGCACAGCGCACCAGTGTTCATTGTGTCCATTTTTGCATATAAACAGCATGTTTCTATTTCAGTGTCAATATTGTGTCATTCTTTAATGTAAATTAATTGTCAGTGCTATGTGTTGTCACAACCGGCATGAAAAAAGTAACATAACTTACACAGCATAACTTGCGAAACTGTCCGTACACAATCGCCACAAAATATATTGTTCCCTGACCAAACAGAAAACAATCAACAAGAAAAGAATTAATTTGTTACTGGACAAAAATTTACGCGCCAACAGCTCTTATGATGTTTCACATTCTTATTGGCTGGCATGAAAAACTTGGCGTAGAAAACTCAGATATGACCATCTTTAACACCATGTCTAGCAAGTTATGCCACGTAAGTCATGCCAAGCATTAGTTATGAACGGCACCATTTGTATCACAGATATTCACTATCTTATGCTATGTTTTTTACTTGCACCATGTTAATTGTGAACGGGGCTTAAGGAATGTTACAGTTCAATGAAACTGGTGCTATCAATCATCAAATGATATAGTTCCAGTTTTTGGGCTAGTTCGTTTTTTCTGTACCTTAAACATGCCAACATTAATTGCCGGGTATTACATTTGTTTTAGGGATGAGGTAAATATGTCAACAATTTGTTACGACATGAATTAATAATTTCTAAGTGTAGACTAATGAAGCAAGATTCTCACTGTATGGAAACTTACATTGTGATGGCCTGTCGGGAGAAGGTTCATTTTAGGCCTACTTATTTTTAGACAATGTTTCTGTTGATTTGTTGTGTTTATTACAGAAGACAATAACAACCAATCTTGGCCAACTCGAAATACTGCCTGGTATAATAATTGTGTGTGATTATCATAAGAAATATGGAGCCAAATTATCGTCTCTTGTTAACAGTAACACTATTAATTTAGCTTCATTGTTCTTTATTATTCAATACCATCTATGACTTACGTATTTTAAAAACATCTACAGTTGCAGTACACTAAGAAACAGTAACTCTTCGACTCAGAGTGTATTAAAAGTTTTAATTAATGAGTAGAATCTCATCAAACCATATAATTATGTATGTTTTCGGCACTGTTTGTGCAAAATCAGCTGTTGCTACCCATAATTCAGTGCGCAAATGCTACTGGCCAAGCTGTCCATTGGCATTCTACTCAAAGTTTGCACTAAAAAAAAATTCAAAGAGTTTTTTATTTAGTTGTGTCCAACAATATCATTCCTATTTATTGAAACATCTAAAATAGGTACATCAAAACAATAAAGTTTGCACTGCTAAATAAATCTATAGAATGTGCTCCAAGATGTCAATAATGGATTGCTAAATTGAAACTGGACTTGTAAAAAACATTAGCAGGAAACATAGGCCTACATGGTATGTGAAATCTTCTTTGTCTGTGGTGTTTACTTGTCTGATGAGATTTGAATGTGATGAGAATTGGAATTTACATGCTACATTTCTCTAATAAAGCAGTGTAAAGATAATAATAAAACATGTAAATTTGACAGCAACTGAAAATAATATTTGTTCTATTGAAATGCAGGCTACAAAATACAGAGTTAAAATTAAACACTTTCACATTGTTAAAATGAGAGATTGTGCAAGACTTTAAAATCATATGTTAGAGTGAAATTTGTATAGGTTAGCGCAGAATTACGTTAGGTGTAACTTATGTAAATTCGCAGTTACATAATTTTTTAGATTTAGATGTGCAGACATGTTAGAGCACTGGGTGAGGTGGCACGTGATAACTAAACAGCTCACTCTGCACATGTGTGATGTTTGCTGTGACTATTTCTCTCTTTTTCTGTGTTTTGTTAATCACAGGAGCTGCAGACAACAGTATAGCTTCATATCTCATGTGAAGCAGAAGTGTCTATAGAGTGTACACTCACAGTATTGTTTCTGCAGATAATGTCTGTTCACTGGTAAAATATTATTGAAGTGTAAGAATGAATGCTCAAACCAGACAGTAAGAAGTATGAGGATTTGCTTAGCAAAGCCAGGAAAAAAGACGTAGTAACTGAACAAACTTGAGAATAAAGATAACAGTAACATAACGAAAGGTTTTTAAGAACTTGAAAAAAATATGTGAGTGAAAAGTATTTTTAACAAGCCGTATACAGTTTGTTGAACAAGCGTGGCACAATTCACAAAATACAAATCAGTCAGAGACTGTGGGTTGTTCATCACTTCTTATATGTTGATGGGGGGCGTGCTGCCTATCTCATCAGGTGCACGCTTCACGTGCGTTCCACTGAAAGTGTTTCAAGTTTTTCTCCAAACGTTTTTCTTTCACTGCTGTGGTTTACCAATTGATGGTAACTGCGGTTTATTATTGTTGTATGCTAACAGGCTTTTTTAAAATCACCTTAAATTCTGACAAAACATGGCTAAGGATTTAACTTGGCGGAGGGGGTGGGGGTTAAAAATGCAAAGTAAGATTTAACTAAACATCAATTTAGAGTAAACATTTCCAATCATTGAGACATTTTGTTAATTTGGGGTTCTACGGTATATGTTTTAAACTAAAATGTCAGTTAAGAAAAAATTTGTCTTGGAAGCCAACATGTAAATCAATTTAAACAACACTGCCAAACATATTTGAGATGTCTGCTCTCATATGGGCTTAAACAGGGAAGCATGCATGGCCTTAAAGCAAGCACTAGGGGGTTTAAACTTATAAAGATCAAAGGTGAGGCCACAAGTGCCGATGCGCTAGCGGCATGCAAAATTCCTAAACTCCTACTAAAAGTAATTTTGGTAGGTGAATTTTCGCCAGAGAAAATATTTATAATGTTGATGAAATTGCACTGGTTTGGAAGCGAATGCCAGAATGGGCATTCAATACAAAGGATTAAAACATCTGTGCCTGGATTCATGGTCACGAAAAATTGTATCACTATTATGTTTTGAAATGCGTCTTAAACCTCTTGCAGTTTATCATTACCTGAACCCGTCAGTGTTTTAAGAAAATTGACGTAACATGCCAGTAATCTAGAAATCTAACACCAAGGTCTGGTTTACATGTGCACTGTATGGAGAATTATATAATATTAATTTTGTTCTTGAAGTAAATAAACATTGTGTAAATAACTAAATCCCATTTTAAGTGCTGCTTTTCTTGGATAATGCACCTGGCCAAACAGAAGTATTAGTAAAGGATGTGAGTTAATTAGTGAACATTCATTACACATGTTAATTAGTGAAAGTACATTACACACAAATATTTATTTATTAGTTATAGAACACAAGACACACTCAATCCAAATTGTATCTTGATTATGGCACAGTTATTTACTTCATGCTCACACAGCTGATGTGTCTAATTAGGAGCATTGATGAATTCCTCCACAAAAGTTACGAATCAGCAGAGACTTGCTCTGTTGGGCATCATCTGTGCTGTGTGTCTGTGCGTAGTGCGTGAGAGTTCTGCAGCATATAAGCCGTGCAGTGTTGTCAAGTCTCCTACCAGCCAGGCTCGGCCTGCACACAGATTGTCGCCATCTTTATTGTCATAAGATTCCACAGACTCGTTGCTTCTAAACATTACACATGAAAAAATATTAGTTTCATTTGTGGGTAAGTGCAAAGCTTCGGTAAGTTGAAATCGAATCAAAGTCTTTTCCTTCGGCTTTGTCTTCGTGTAGAAACAAAATTTTAAAATATATTAGAACATTTAGATTGCATTTATTCAGAAAATCTTGAGATGTTATTTTATTTCTGGTCAAAATCACGTAAATTTTTTTACAGCTCAGTCATAAAATAATTGTCACATTCGTGTGGAGTTCCACGCATTTCTTCGAATGACCTGGACAATATATGTTTACTTTGTTATTTAGAAACAGTAGTTATAAAAATGTCTTGCCATGACCCAAGTCAATCAAACAGTTATTTAAAATATGCCTGATGGAACTGAATATCTCATTAAATCTGCTACAACATCAAACTGACTTTTCAAGTTTGTAAAATCATTACGTTCAAATTTTAAAAGAACTGTCAAAATAATGGCTGTCCTTTTGTTTACGATCTTTAGTTACCCATAGATGTCGTACATACAGCGCTAACATTGTGAGTTCTATCATAACCATGAAACTAAGTGTGACGCCAGAGCATTCTGTTATTTTTCCATGGAAGCTAATGTAAAACTTGTACACTCAAACCTCGTTCGTATGGCACTCGGTTCGTACGGACACTTCGCTCATACAAACATATTTTTGGGCACTGTGAAAATTTTAAAAAGGTATCATAACAAACTAATAAAATTGCATGAAAATTTACTAAAATGCAATTGCAAGACTGCAGCAACTAAAAACCAATACAGGTGCTGTACTGGAAATATCTGGTATGTTGTGTTACACAGTAAAATTATGACATATGCTGCGAAAATGTATTAATATTTACTGTCACTCGATTACCTACGAGACAAGAGTTCGTTGAACTCCAATAGCAGTTCCACTTGCATCCTTTGGTGCACTTTTTGTGCGCTTTCTGCCAAGACACGCATGCGCAATATGGCAAACAACGGCACTTGCCAATGGATGGCGCTGGATGAGTTCAGAACGCCAGTGATAGGCCGATAATTCTTGAAGTAGGCGGAGACTTGCAAGGACTGACTAAGAGATGGCATTATTGTCGCAGTTCAGATGCCGATTACAAATGAATCGTAAAAAATATTCAGAGAAATATGGTTTAAATACATTAGCTACATTTCCCTTGGTTCATGATTTGGACGTAAACAAATTTCACCCGGATCACTTCTGAAACAACTCGAGTTGAAATTTCTATGTGCCCAGACTAACTTCATTACTTCATAAAACGCTATTGTGTAGTGCACTTTCTCACATTCTTGTAGCAATCAAATACGGTGCACATTAAATTTTGCTCCCAAGTTATCATTAAGTTCATAACTATAAGAGTGATGATACAAGAAACATTTAATTCTAAACGATAGTTACAAAATGTGTCAACATTAGCGAAGAAATCAACATGAGGGCGGCAAGTATGAATACATATTTTTTTAATGTTTTCATTCAAATGTATCTACAGTGATGATTGCATTATTTTAAGTGAAGATGGCTACATGTTATATTATTATGAATACCACATTAATATAAAACGTACTGTTTTCCTGCTGAAAATATAAACACAGACCGTGACATATTGTGCACTGTACGTTAGGCCTACATGCAACATCGCTGTATGTTTTCCTTTTTTTTTTAAATTTAGTAAATTGTTGCTTAGGCGCAGCTCAGGTATAATTTTGCCTGGAATTTATAAAATAACAAATATTTAGATTTAAGTCTTACGTTTCTTTCAGAGATGTATCAATATGACTGCATCACTTGTCACTGTTTATGTGAGTAAAAAAAAAGGGGGAAGAGGGGTTTTAACTGATAAAATTTGATAGTTTTGGTTCATATGGACAACTCATTTGTACGGACAAATTATCAGGAATTTTGAGTGTTCGTATAACCAAGGTTTTAGTGTATGTGTCCGAGAGATCAAGAATTGCCTACCTACCTCACATTGTTAATCTATGTACAGTAAAGTATGTAGTATTTACAAAAATAACCAAAAGGGCTGATTACAGCATAATTAATATAGAAATAGTCATTCAAACAATTGATTATGGTTAGTGACTGTATGATCAAGAAAACTGAGTGACGAGTCTGCAACAAAGCCATCTACAAATTCTGTGTACAAACATTACGTACGAAACAAACCAGCCCAGTCATGCATATGCATGGTTTTCTAGTTTTTATTGTCTACACCTGGAAGTAAGTGTGTATTTGTACATTTTAATGAGAAATTTGAAAATTTAGCATGTTTTCCAACTATTAGAATTTGCTAAAGAAATTTTGAAGTGACACAATTTTGGATACAAATTTTATACCTTACCGTGTTAATATCAATAGCCTAAAGCCCTCACGTAATAATATTACATATTGCAGCCCTAACGACTTTTTGCAACAATGTTATCTGATTTGAAACGCATTCACATTTGTACAGTCTGTGAATTCGACTTCAGGGAAGACCTAGATCTTATTCTTCCAATTTAATTCAGAATTTCAAATAATGGTCTTTGCACACCCCTATTAATTTGAATTTGCCTACAAGAACCACACATACTTTCAACATGTAGAAAAATCGAGTTATGTAATGGACTAAAGAAAATAACCCTTATGTAACTCTGTGACTTACTACTACATATAATTCTGAAGTATGCTGTACATGAATTTCACTCCACAAGGAAACTATAGCTGTTTCCAAATAGTAAAAGTACTAAAGAATGTGTAACTGGCAGAACAGGCAATGAAAATGAACACACTTACTAGGCAAAGACTAAATATTTATTAGTACGGTACTCATAATGCACAATACATAAACACTCGCAAGCCTCCAGGTAGACAGACTTTTTCTGGGTAGTGTTTGACCATGCCTGAACAGTGCCGCATAAAGGGGCTTGAAGCCTCGTTGCATCAGGTGGCTACTGTGGTATCTTACACTCTTTTATTAACATCCGTCTTACACCGACACATCACATAACAACTGCATGTCCGCCATGATACTACAACACAAACTACTGTGATTGGGTGTGATGCTGCCAACTGTTGCACCAATATACCACAGCTACCTGCTTCTCTACCCTATGCTGCAAACTGCAGACCTTCATGTGCAGTAACATTTGTGCAGCCGACACTGCCAGATGGAGCTATGACTGTCAGTGGCTGTAGGTGCACTGGTGGAGGCAGGTGTGCTGCTACAAAAACAAAATGTGTTATCAACAGGCAAATGGTAACTTAGTTGTTTTAGTAATAAAGAGAACAGTAATGTATTCAAAATAAATGTACATTATACTGACAGTAAATTTATTTGTAGTTTGTTAACAATCCAAGGCAAATATTTATTTTAATTGTTAACTATGAACAGTTATGAGGACACAATTACAAAAAAATTATTTTACACACATGGTTAAAAAATTCCTATAATTGAAGGTAAGCATTCAATAATAATAATTATATATAATTAATAATGATTTACCTTAAGCATTGTTTGTTATTTGCTGTACAACTTTGCCAATATCACATTGACCTTTGAGTCCCATTTATGGGCTTGTTCCTGAGATTTTTTCCGACTGGTGCCAACAACTGAAAAATTTTTTAACTAAAAGGTATTGAAAAAATTTGAGTCAATGTGCAATCACACGATGCACAATACTGTGAACACGTTTTTTTTAAATAATGTACCTTTCGCCAGCAAAAAAATAATTTCCTTAATTTTTGCTTATTTTCACGACGAAAAACATGGTACTTTGGGTAATGAAATCTAAAAAACAGTTAAGTATAATTCTACAACAAAAATTCAGCTACAAATTATAACATATATGTGTCAAAACTGTGCAGCGAAATTTTGATATGAGTATTAGGTAGCAATAAAAAAAATTTTTTCGAAATCACTGCAAAACTCTGTAACAAGGCCGTAAGTACATACCTTTTTAGTTAGTGGGACTCAAAGGTCAATGTGATATTGGCAGGAATGTACAGTAAATGACAAACAATACTTAAGATAAATAAATATTTATTACAGCTGTGCTAACACAACTAAACTGTGGGAACAAAAAAATCACAATGCATTGACACTGCCAAAAGCAGATTTTTCTAGATTTGTCATAAAATAGACAAGGCTGGCAATGACTATAGTTCCAAATTGGTAGGAAAGCTATACTTGATAATTTGCACTGTAATATATTTCCAAGCCCAGACTTAGCTAAACATATGTCTATCAATGAAACATTTTAATGTCATGATATACTTGCATGTGTGTTAAAAATGAACATCAACTGAAAGTTCTCAGGCAATAGTACAATCAAATACTGAATACCCAGCCATTTTCATCACGAACTGTAGTAGCTGAAATGTGTAACATAAACCAAAATTTCACAACTGCCTTGCCATAAGTTAATTGTAATAAATTTACTACAAGGGCACAATTATTTTTTGAAATCAGAATAGCTCCGAAATCCAAAAATTGTTGGGGCTCTCACAATAAAATTTTTGTTTGCGTAGCAATTCCCCCAAACTTTACCAACCAACCTAACCTAGGAGGTCTAGGAAGTACAAACTAATAGCATAAACCAATCAATACAGCTCCTAGGCTAGTCAAGCAAAGGAAGGGAAAAACAGTGCTAACACGGATACCAAGTTGTTGACTAATGCTCCTCACAAAGGTTAGAGAAATCCTTTGAATTGAAGCTTTGAAGTTTTATAAAATTAATAATGTATAGTAAAGAAATTTTCAATATAAATTCAGCAAAAGTTTTTTTTTTTTAAATTCCCAGGTGGGAACAAATCAATGCAAATCTTAGCACATTAACATGCGAGTATTTTTTTATGCAAACCTGTGATAGAAATTAAGTAGCAAAACGTGGCTTAAGAATATTATAGAATTATTAAACTATGTAATCCCTAATTATTACTTTAATATTATTACAATTTAAATTTTACATTTCCACAAAGTTTATTTCTATTATTTTAATTTTGCATAGGTTATAATCTAATCAGAACCAAAAAAGTATATTTTATAGAAAATAATAATTTGGCACTACCGCTGAGTACAATTCAAGTAGCTGCGACAGGAAGGCTATCCTGCATTGGGATACTCTTACCATGACTGATAATTGGTTACACTTCCATCACATCCGTGTCCACAGATTACGGTACAGCAAAGGGACGAGCAAAAAATTTAAATACTTGTACACTGGAAGATACAGCCAATCCCTCAAGAGTTTCTAGATTGCTTCTACATAGCAAACAGCCAATACTGCATGGGCGGGTACTACTACATTAAAAATAACAAAAACAAATAGGGAAAATTCCTAGAAAAAGTGTTTAATATTAACCTTATTCTTCCAAATTATTTCGGCACAAAATGCAGCCAGGTTAAGTATTAGCTCCACGAACATTGTAATTTTCAATTTATTCTGCTTTAAAAATTCCATATTTTCAAACGCTGCCATAAACATTGTAAACATGATCTTATTGGCCAACACATTTATAACACAGCCTTACTTGTTTTGGTCAGCAAGTGCCCGTCTGGCCCTATTGTGTTTATTGGAATTTTTCACATATTCAAAAAACAGATAAAATTTAGTGAACTCTGTTACGTATGAGTTAGCTCGGGAAATTTGCCAGTTGTTAAAGCAATGAATATTTCACTGGTGCGGATTTTAAAGGAGTGATATAGCAAGCTCTCACACAATGTGACGTTTTATTTATAGGTTTCAGTTTACGTCAAGTTAATTTAAAATCAAGAGTGTGAGCCCTTCAGTCACGGCCCACGGCAAACACCAGGCCGTGGATACTCCGTGCCGGGCGTAATCGTGCGCCTGGGCGCGATCCTATTCCTAACAGCCACTTGAGAACTCACTTACAGCTTGACACTGGGACAAGGAACTATAGTTATTACACTGAAAAGAGTAAGAGGTAAATTTCGATCAATTTATAATTAAGAACTCTGTATACACAAGTTGATCCTAAACACTACAAGTTCACAAATAACGCTTCGGCGACAATGCCCCTTTTACCTTCTCCATTACAATACAGAGTTACAGAGACCAAATTCGGTAACACAATACAAGGCTGGGGGAGAGAAGAAGGGGGAGGGCAAGGGTAGGGAGGACAGGAGCGGAGCCGAGGGCGGCCGAAGCCGGCCGAACACATCGAAGTGGAGCGCAAAGGGATCACAGACGTCAGGCGAGACACCACTGGGCGTAGTTTTATCCACACGCATCAGAATAAACACAGTAGTTACAAGTCACTGGCCGGAGAAATATATATCGGAGATGGAGTAAGCTACTCCTAGTTCAAGTGATAATAACTTACAAAGTATTCAAATAAATGTTTCAGATCTGGCATATAATCATTAGTTTAGGTATGAAAGGTCAGCCGAATGAAGTTCGCATGCGTCAGTGAACCTATCGAGCTAATATTTGGAATTTGTTTAACAAAACCTGGCACAGACTGGTGATCAAACGTTCTGGTTGTGCAAGTCGGGAAAGTAATATAGAAAATCAATTATTTTCTTACAAGTAAATTTTTTCTCTCAGTAATTTTTACGTATCTCGTATACTATATTGAGAGCAGTGCTGCCATCTCGGGACGAGTTTCGCAAGAACCCAACAACACCTCGAATTATCGGCCAATCACAAGTGCCTTGAACTTGCCTATTGGCTAATGAGGTTGTCACAGTCAGTGGAACAGCAAAAACACTGCAGCTGCAGAGATTTTGTCGCAAACTGCAAGCTATTGACTGCAACTTTTAACTTAAAAGAACTTATTTATTTTATGCCTACCATGTCATGTACACAATACATCGTTACATACATAAACTGTATTTTTGTCGTTAATAGCAGAATATTTAGTCTCTTCTTGAAGCTTAAACCATGCAGTACGCCTGTATTTAACAGGGGGCGTTATAGTTAAGATTGTATTATGAGTAAATTGCATTTTATTGCTGCACAAACAAACTACTATCCACATTTATACTCTTCAGAGTTCAAGCCATACTCGATTTTACCGCATAAACTACTTTACTTAACACAATTTCACGACTTGAATGTATGTTCATTTCGTTTGTGTGTTATGTACATTTAAATGTACAGTATTGTAACGTCACAGTGACATAAACATGGCGGTTCACATTTTTGCAGCGCAAAACAGACTGTTCAGTTGATTTAATTTTTTCTGGAGTTACACAGATGCAAAGAAATAAATTATGGTATCGTTATTCATTGAATTAAATGCACTTTTGAATAAAAATATAATAAAAAAAAGAAATTTTTCCTATTGCTTAAAATAAGAATGAGATTAGATTAGGGACGGGGCGATTCCACTTTTTAACCGATTCCGATTCTCGATTCGATTCCGAAATTTTGGTTTCAATTCGCGATTCTAGACTCGATTCGATTCTTACAATTTAAATAATTGTTGCAATGTGGAAACTTCATTAATTGCATAATTATACTTGAATAACGTTGTCAGGTATATATGTGTTGTTTCTATAAGCTGTTGATGAGTGTTGTTTAACATATGTTTAAGCTTCACAGGTGACTAAATAACTCTAAATGTAGTCTGGTGAAAGGTAAAATAAAATTTAATAGGACATACACAACACAATTAGTGACAAGCTCTTTCAATATCCTATCTCTCGCACAGATCTACTCTCAAAGTAGGCCCAGTACGTGTTATGCCAACATAAGTTTTTGTTCAGAAATACAAGCTTTCTTAATCTGTCTGGATCAAGCCGACTGCGTTTTTTGTCGCAGAAAATTGCTTGCGACTAGGTATTGAATATCTGGGTTCTAGATGTTCAAGTAATGCTGTGAAACCTTTATCTTCCACAACTGAGAAGGGTTGATTATCCTCACAAATCATGTGTGCAATGCGAATTGTAATTTTTTGTGCCCTGGGATCATTAATTGCAAATTTTGCCTTCTTCTCCATGAACGTCTTCAAAGTTGGCTGCGACAGCGAGTATGTCGGTTTGTCTTCTTTTGCCGCATGACTGTGTGAAGCTGTTTGAGATGAAGTTGAAGGAACAGACGTAATATTTTCCACGGTGCTTGCACTTCCTGACGCTGCCCCCATTTTTTCTTTTGTGCTTCGGAACACTTCAACTTGGTGAAATTGTTGCAGATACTTGGACATGTTCGTGGTTGTATGTGACTTTCCACCTCTTGAAATTTTAATTTTACAAAAATTGCAAATTGCAAAATTACTTTCATTCTCCACCACGCTAAAATAATCCCACACGGTGCTGCACTTTCGCTTTGTAGCCATTTTTTACATCAGTTTATTATTCACATGGTTAACTTAACCTCAAATAATACAACAGTTCGTTTCAAACTTTTCAATAACAAAAGAAGTCAGGTTACCCAACCTCCATACAGAATATTTGCCGTTACTTGATGTCAATAATACTTAGAAAGAGAAATTACGTCTCGTTAAGTTGGCGAACTCGCAGACGTGTGAAAAATAAAAATGGCTAAAATCGATCATGTCTTCAATACTATGATTTTCCCCGTGTTTTACTTTAAAACATCTGAAGAATTGCGTTTTATTTTGTTATAAACTGTTTAGATAATTTACGAAGTTGTGATAAATGTGAGTTGTTTATTTTATTCAGTGTTATATTAACGTAAGCCTGGTGTGCTGAGTGGTACTTGTGTGTATGGCGATCGTTGTTTTGATTAATATGGAGCCAAAACGTAATGTCCCGTGTGTGTCCGTGTTAGTTGATTTTACAAGGTGCAATCGCTGCGGCCTGACAATGATCGAATTGATAATAATATGGTCAAGAATCGGGATAGCTCGATTATCACGATCCAGTCGATAATCGCATGAATCGACGAATCGAGAATCGAATCGTCCCACCCCTAGATTAAATACATGACACTAAAGGGAGAAAATTGTAAATCGTCCCACCCCTAGATTAAATACATGACACTAAAGGGAGAAAATTGTAAATTGAAGGAATAAACTTGTGACGTTTCACTCTAGTACAAGTACCTGAGCTCCACTCGTCACAAATGTAGCACACCAATCCTCCTAGACCAGTGTACTATCTCGGGGATAACCCAGCCAAAACAGGCAAGGTTATATGCTGGAACATATCTCTTGATCGGTGGTCTCTTACTCCAGAATTTATTAGTAATAATTTTGTAGGTTATGTCATACTGTAGACCAAATTTTGAATTTCCACAGTCACCGTCAGAATTTTAAAGAAAAGGTTCGTCCCGAAATAATATACTTTACTATTTTCCACTATTTCTTGTTTATTATATTACTGTTTACATCGGCACGAAATACATTATCCCAGTCTTGGCATGGTAGATCCGATTCACAGAAAGTTATAAGCAGAAACACAGCATCTCTATATCAGGCGTTTAAATTAGGCAAGAAATTTGCACACGGTGAATACACACGCGGAGAAGAAGAACGAGTAGCCATCCTGGCTCTCTGCACCTAGCGGCCTACATGCACGGGCGAAACGAATTTGGTAGATTTAAAGGTTGTCCGAAAGAAGGTTAAAGAAAATAGACAGCGGTGCTACCCGTGCATGTTAAGTTTTCACTCCCGAACTTTTACTTCATCAAGTTTTCTTGGGCTGCAGCCCCACGCACGTCCGCTCTGTATCGCGTCACGACTTATTCTTCAACATGGCGGAGGTAAACATTCCAGAGCGAAGGGCGAAGGGGCGCCACACACTGTGCTCTCATTGGCTGGTTCTCTGTGACGTGACCTTCATCATTCGTTCCATGATCTAGAACCCTCTAGGGCACAATTATCAACTACGGATTAAATAAACAAACGGCGCCAAAACTCCCGCCGAAAAAACTAGAACACAAAAAGAAAACAAAGCTATTGCCTCCACCAAGGCCACCTGGCCATAACTATAAACATTACACCCTAACTATAACATTAAGGAAAAATTACTGTGTCTCTACTCACCCTTTCCGAAACCGAGACCACTGAAAATAATCTTACCATTTTAAACAAATTTGAAAATTACGATTACATAAGACATTAATTCACCAAATAAAATAAAACCCCTTGTCTTGCAATGCTACATTACCCCCCCAACTACTTGGGAAAAATCTGGAGGGTTTTTTCCAAGTAGTTCCTACCTTTTAGAACAAGTTGCCAAAGTTTTGGCTGAAAGGTTCCTAAGCTCAGCCTGTAATTGTCCATTAAATAGAACCTCCAACACCCTACTATTTGTTGTTCATCATTCAACACCGTCATCTAACATTTACATAGAATTTTAACATTCAACAAAATACATCCCTAAACAAGGTCATTACAACAATTTTCACT
Source organism: Medauroidea extradentata (assembly GCA_003012365.1). Lineage (NCBI taxonomy): Eukaryota > Metazoa > Arthropoda > Insecta > Phasmatodea > Phasmatidae > Medauroidea > Medauroidea extradentata. The sequence continues at coordinate 30,467 of PNEQ01005770.1, forward strand.
GACACTGTAAATATCATCTTTACACCTCTGGTTAACTGGAAACATAAACCCATACTCATTACTTACAAGTGCCTACATTAGGGCTATTGAACCTTACACAAATTCTCAATATTCCAAATAAAGTGACTTTAAATCATTTTCTTTCCATAACTCTAAAAATACCCTCATTATAACATACAGATCATCAATTACTACAAATGTCCAATTATTGTAACACTAAATCATTTTGTTACACTGCATGTAGCTCAAATTCCATTTAAAATAGAGTTCAAAATTTGTTCCAACCACATCAACTTATCATTACATCATGAACAAACACCTCCCCTCATATCAGTCCATTCCCAACATACTGTATGCATAATTACAATATTTATCTTAATCCTTAAAAGATAAATCTGTGTTGTCTATTATACTAGAGTATACATTAAACCAATGTTACAATATAAAATCCTCTTACATTATGGCACCTTGAACTGGACCCAACACATTACATTACTTCCACAACATATAACTATAACTTGAGATTTTACTATTGAAATAGTTACCCTGCTTCCTCATTTACTAACCTTCAAGAATTCCCATATAATATTATATATACCAAAAGAAAATAATACCGGTATAAGTACACTGAACATTTTTCACGCCATTCTCAGTATATATATATATAAAAAAAAACTCAAAACTTACATTATATTTTGTAAACATCGCTGTGTCCAAACAGCTGATCACTCTCTGAAACTGGGTCAGACTACTGCCTGGCCACAATACATGAAAACATTAGTTACAATACTTTTACAAATTTGGTCACTAATAAAATTAGTTTACAAATTCTGACTTAAACCATTCACCCTATGTCGTCGTACCAGGCCACAGGCCAGGTGGAGTTGCACCTGGTCACGGCAGGTGTTCGCAGAGTGTGTCAGTGGCAGGTGTGCGCTGGTTGGTAATGGCAGATGTGTGATACTTGAGTGTGTGTGGCAGATCAGTGACAGTGGCAGGGCATGTGTGAACTTGACACCGTGTGACACCTGCCATCCCGGCCATCTGCCAGTGCAGGACACATGGCTTTGCTGCCCCCTCCCTCTACCAGTGCATGAAGAAGGTAGTCTGGAAGCAGCGGCTGCGACAGACGGAACGAGAGAGATGTGGTGTGCTTCGGGACTCTGATTCGTCCACCGAGAAACGTAACATGCGTGTGCAACTATCCGGCCCAGTGTTTTACTTTGTTTCGTCATTTGGAACTGGCTCGCTTAAAGCCCTAGGGCAGGGCAGGACAACCTTATGGGATTTACTGTTGCGCTTTTTGAAGAGGTCGAGCACGTAGTTCCGTCCCTATACGCTTTGGAGCGCTAGTGGAGGACGATCCTAGCACCGCCAAGCGGCTGCGGCCATAACTTGTTCAGGCTTTGTACCAACCCCACTCCCTTCCCTCTTCCTTGCAAAAACTGTTTGGTTTGGTCAGTCTGCCATTCAGGTAGAGACCAGAGTGAGAGGGAAAGAGAGGAAAAGGGATGATTTTGTGGGTGGGGGGACTGAGTTACAGCATTGCTCGGTGAGCAGAGTCTTCACCGAGGAGACTGGACGTGGCTAGATTGTGTGTGCTGAAGGGCTGTCTAATGCCGTGCCAAGTCCCAAATTATTGATCATATGTTGTTTAATTTCGTCAACACCAATAATTTAAAATAACTTATTTTCTTTGTCATTAGGTCTTATAATATGTTTACTAATTTAGATCCATTG
>PNEQ01005770.1:32306-44018 GCA_003012365.1 Medauroidea extradentata
TTATAAATGATAGAATTCTGAGGTAACAAGCAACCGAATTGAGAACCTCCTACTGTTTTTCTAAGTCGATTAAAAATATGCTAAGTATTGAGGTTCAATAAAATTTATCGCACCCCTTACCAGATATGAAATGTCAGTTACTGACCGTACAAAAAAAGTATAGAAATGCTAAAACCACTACAAACTCTTCACAGTAAAGTGAGCACTTAGGGCAAATATGTTCAGAATATTCACTGTGTTAGCCTATCGTGGTGACCTCATGCCTTAACCTCTGATTTAAGTGAAATCTATACACACTGCTTGTTACCTGAAGTGCTGTGTTTGTATTAACAAACTAAAGAAATATACTAATTAGCTGAAAGTGGAAACGTAATCACGGTTTTAAAAATTACTTACTTTACCATGAAGATCCTATAGAAGTAAAAATCATATGGCGAGTTGCAACCAAGAACATGTTAACACCACCAAGCTAGTGCTTTCGTTGTGAGTCTGTCAGCTCTGAATAGGAACGTGAAATGAAATATTATGTTGCTACGGCCTATAGTTAAAATAAACATTTTTAAAAGGCTAGTGGAACAAATTTGCGATAGCAGTTTTCACCGCTGCCTTTCTTCCTACCAACTTACAAAGGTGAGATGACATAAGTGTGGAGCAGCGACAAAATGTAAACAGTGAACGAGAAACCCCCAATTTCAACACTGTCCGCACCTAAGAATCTGAGACGGGTAAACCTTCTAGAAAATCGTAAAACGCTTCTTTTATACCGAGAGCACATATATTCATATAGGAATATTCACTGCGCTTTTAGCGGCAGATGTCAGCAGGACCTACTTCGCATACTGCCCGTGTTGACTGTTATGTTTCAACAACTCTAAAAACGTTATCACTAACAACATTACTGAGATAGCAAATGAATTTAATAACTATTTTCTAAACAATGTGATAAATGAAATAAAACCTACAAATAATGACAAAATAGATAATCTTTTAGGAAAGGTGTGTACAATTGAACATAAAAAATGCGAATACAATGGTGCAAACCACGCACGTGAATCTATAATCAATTCTTTGACGTCTAAAAATTCTTGTTAATATAATGAGTTAAGTAGTAAACTCGTACAATTTTGTGGCAGTGAGCTAGAAAATTTTTTTTCAGTCAATCAATTCTATTTTAGAAGCATTAAATAATAATCAACAGGTGGTTGGTGTGTTAGGGGCCTGTATGATTTAGAAAAAGTGTTTGATTGTGTAAATTTTAATGTATTTTACTAACAAAAATGCATCATTATTGGATAAGGAATAATTTCCAAAAGTTTTTTGTCTACTATCTTAGTGAAATAATACAGGTGATACATCAAAAAAATAAAGACAGCACAGAGACCTTTTCTGAAGTAGTAAAAATAAAAAATTTGGTGCCTCAGGGATCTGTTTTGGGTAATCTTTCATTTTTAATTTGTAGAAATGACGTTCAAAATTTCATCTATGGACAAGGCAACACTATAATATTTGCTGATGATACATGGTTTTTGGTGAGTCATAAAACAGGTGATCAGTTAATGGCAAAAATCAAGGAAAATTATTCAAAATTACCTGACTGGGTTATATCCAACAAATTAGTAAAAAAATTTTGATAAAACCAATTTTATAATATTTTCTACACAAAAGAGTACAAATCATATATATATGTGTGTATATATGTATGTGTGTATATATATATATATATATATATATATATATATATATATATATATATATATATATATATATATATATATATATATATATTTTTTTTTTTGTAATGATTATAAATTAAACAAAGCAGATGAGAAATATCTGTGAGTATATATAGAAAAAATGTTAATTGGGAAAGCGATATTTCTTTTCTATAATCACAAAATAGACTCCGGCTGTTTTTGTACTTCGCTGCATCAGCAATGTAGCATAACATAAGATACTTAAAAGCATCAATTTTGCATATTTTCATTCGTTAATATCTTATGGGATAGTTATTGTTTTGTGGAAGGGGGAGGGGTACGAAAATTCTGTTGACGCTAACAAATATTTAAATAACAAAATACAGCAATTAGAATAATTACAGAGTTATAATACTGACGTCAAAAATGCAAATAAAGAAACAGCCACATAAAACGATCCTTTAAAATGTAAAAACAATAACTTCATATTATTTTAGTTCTTAAATGCGTCGGGGGACCGCTAAGTGAACAAAATAGGTAGTTATAATTATGAAACATGAAACAGAAAAAGTAAATGTAACAAAACTTACGTATGGTGTATGTACATATGTGACAATTCCAAAAGATAAGCTCAATATGCTATATTTACTTTTGAGTTTTTGGATTGATGCATAATTTAGTGGATTTGGTATTGCTGTTTTATTCTATTCCATTTCAATTCCTAACTATTTATCTGGTTAACTTAGTGGTCCTCCGGGCCGGAAGCGTTAACGGGTTAATTAATATACTTTGACTTTACTATTACTATAATTGTTAACTTTTTAAATGATGGTTTAATGCGTCAGGGTTATTTTATTTTTAATTGAAGTGTTTTTGCAGTTATTCAAACTTGATACTTTTAAAATTATTGTAAAAAGCAAAGATAATTCCGAAGTCTGTTTGGCTTTTCAATAAATAATAATAATAAGATAAACGTATGTTGACTACACGAATATAAAACAGCTTAAAACTAAAAGCGGTACAAACATTTTTTGGTCGGGAATAATCCGCTGGAGTTTGTCGGCGTTGTTCGGACACACTGTGGGCAGAATGCTAAGTTTCTTTTAGTCTGGCTCAAGTTTGCCGAAACTAATATAAGTTACTTCTGTTTTTTGACAGCATTGTCTACAAACAATTGTCCTTTCTATACTTAAATTTAGTTAGATATGCAGCTTAGACCTATGTACTGGATGTGTTTGACTAAAATCTAACTTCGACATGGAATTGACAACAAATACATATAAACTATTACCTATAGTGCCACAAAACTGAAAATGCATGCAAATCAAATTGTCTGAACTCATATAACAGTGATGATTGAGTATCTGCAATTCTGATAGCAATCCTTAGTACGACTGCACACAAAAAATCACTGCTTTGTTAACACCACCGGTCATGAAAAAACTAAAATTTATATTACACTAGATGTTTCCCGCAACTTCGTTTGCGGGGTTTCCTTTTTAATGCCATAATGTTCCTGAAAATAAAAAATATTTGGAAAAGTGCTAAATGGGGTAAAATGATGTTCATAACCATCAATGTCCATTTTAGAAATATTTTGAAAAGGAAAATTATTCAACAAATTATTTTTTTGGTTAACCTGTCCTGCCTCCCACCTCCTCCGAACTATAATTAGTTTAGGTAGAAACTTGTTTTTTTCTCACTAATTTAAAATCATTTAGGGGCACCTCGTTCTGTCCCTACAGGCCTACTCCATTTTGACCCACCTCCCTCCAAAAGTTAATTTCTTTGTCAGCTTTAAATTTCGGGGTCGCACACGCACAATTCACCAAAGTTTTATAGTATATTTGCTAGGTTTTAGGGTGTCCCATTCTGCCCCCCTGTTCCGTTTTGCCACCCTGATTAAAAAAATAATTCGAACAACTTACTAAATTTATTTATTCATTAAATTTTTTGGGCATCGTGTTATGTTTCCCTTAACTTATTTTATCCGTCCCCCGCCCAATTTTTTTTGCAGAAATTTCATTGCAGTTGGATGACTGGTACTGAACCGCATAGAAGACGAACAATCAATCATTTTTAAGACATAAACTAGCAGTCCACCTGCGGCACTACTCGCGTGTATTACTCGTAACAGCGAGTAGTTACTTCAATTGAAAGATCTCTGTATGCCAGATTTGTAGCTCGGCCATCAAGTGTTAGAATAACTAAGCTGCAAGTTGAGCTAACTCTGCAGCTAGCTACGTAGCTATAGCTTCCATCTGAAAAACAGTCATTCTATTCCAGCCAATCTTAACTATCCCGGGCCGTATTTACAGTCATAGCTAAACAGACTTTGAATATGAGAGAGTATTTGTTTGGTATAAATAGTACACGTGATATTATTACACGTTTACATCTAGTGCGATTATTGATGGCAGTGTCCTCAATACGTAGGCATCTAAAGTTATTAAAAAATAAATAAACTATTCACTCACTGGGCAAATAGATGTTGTACAACCATACGTAACGGTATTATCGCAAAATGTTAACTTTCCTATAAGTTACTTCTGTAATACTGTACCGTAAAGTGGTTATACTTTGCAACAACATGGGTAACGTTGCACCACCAAATATATTGTTGTATAGGACGTTTGGTGAAGGGAAACGAGATGATGGCTGGGCATTCCAAAATTTTAATTTGATATACTCAGATAATGATCACTAATATTCCACCAATCAAAACAGAAATATTATTCGTGTTGCAATGTTACCCATGATGGCGTAAAGTATATCCATTTTACGGTACTTGCTTTTTGGATCGTCTGCTTTGAGAGGTTTACATAGGCAAACATACCATCCCCCAAACTGGTATTTTAGTTTTTTTTTTTTCTCCTAATAAAAACTGAGCTAATTATTTATCATGTTTACGTAAACATTCTGAAGCAAAATATACCTCAACATCTCAACTGATTAGGTGAATATCATGGGGTGAAAGGAAACAAATTTTGCGCTTTTTCGCCTATTTAGTGATCCAACTTTGCAATCTTACCATCATGTGTTAAAAATGTATGCAAGTATCCAACTGAGATGAAAATCCCGACAACAACTCATTGAGTCAAAGTGTAATCGACGATTCATTTAATAACTTTACTTAATTCCTTCACAGCTCTAAGAGTTCAGATTTAGAGAAGTTCTGATATCTGTTAAGGGACATTTACGTATTAATCATCATAAAATAAAAGTAATTATATAAGTGTGTGTGTGTGTGTGTATATATATATATACACACACACACACACAAACACATATATTTCGACGGGATCGATAGCATTCATTAATCTAAACAAAAATCAGTGAAATCGATATATACTGATCACGAACCGAAAACATATTTTAACTTTTACATACTAGAAGTGGTTTTTTTTGGAAATACCGTGAAATGTACTTTCGGTATTTACGTAAACATTTTTATAATGCATACATCACTTCGTAATCTCGGTAGGTTCGATAGTTATGGAATTGATAGTTATATAATCGAAAACACATTGCACGTCTTTTCGTCCCCTTATTTAAAGACTTTCGAAACTTCTTGAAGTCCTGTACTGTGTATTTGTTTACATATCCAATTGAAGGAAAAATTAAGACGATAGCCCATTGGGTTCGAGCGATGCAGGCAATAATAAAAAACAAATTCCCCGCACCCCACCCCCCTTTTACTCTTTGGGAGACGAATTTCGAAAGATCGAAAAATCACTTTTTTGGTACCTATTCATAACAGCGTCATTTTGAGGTAAAACGCAACACTGTATTCTGAAGTGTTCGATAGGTAGCCATTATTAAACGAAAACACATTTAAGGTCTTTCCACCCCCTTGAATTTCGAAAATCCCTTAAATTGGCTAGTATTTTTTTGTTATGATTGACCCATTTACGTAAAAGTCACGATGATAGGCCGACGATTCGAGCTATGTAGACGAATCTTAATAAACACATTTCACTCCTATTCATCCCCTTAGGAGACGAATTTAGAAAAAAATGCCTTCTAGTTCTCACATACGACCTACAGGAAGCCCACACAAAAAATTTCACATTCCTAGGTTTAGCGGTTTGGGCTGCAGTTTGTTATGTCAGTCAGTGTTCTGATTTATACATAGAGACGAGTACACCGAGAACGCTAATCAATAACAAGTAGTGTTTTGGATCGTCTGAGTGTCGTAATGGTCATGAAGGGCAAACCATAACACTGGACATGAAATAAACACACTGCAATGGATGCATTCACAGTGTTTTACTACAAATTACCTTAATTATAAACATTTTGCTGAAACTTAACAAAACATTTTCGGAATATACATTTTTGGTTCGTTGATTAGAATTATAGGATCTTTTACACACACGCGAACCTGGTAAAGCACGCACAGCTTCACTGATGCGAGCCTATTCAGGGTCATTCCGCACAAAATGTGACATTACAGTGATTTTAAAAATATGTTTATAGTTATATGTGTACAGAAATTTCGAAATATTTAATGTTTGCATTTTGTAACATAATAAAAATTATTGTTTAGAAACATCTGAAAGTATAGATTTTTTAACTCAAAGTTTGCGTTTGTGGCTGCTTGTTCAGTTCACAAAGTCTTACATTAATAGTGGTATTATTTTAATTTGATGTTACCTTATGCATATTTTTAAAGTATGTTTCAATCAAGGTACCTTTAAGAAAACGAAACAGCATACACTTACAGTTTTGGTAGAATAATTATTATCTTTTCTGGGGTTTTAGGCTAAGAGTGTTCTACGTCACACTCGTGAAGGAAAACAGACAAAAGTTTCCACAGAAGAGAAACGGATTTTGTTAACCCAGGTATATTATGACATAACAACATCAAGTGTGTACATCATCGAATAAAAATATTTAGAGTGTGAAATAATTAGTTTAAAACCATAATAAAGGTGTCACGTTGTGACATGTTTTCTGTCACGGGTGTGTCTGAATTTTTCAGAAGTAAAGTAAGAAGTATAATTTTGATTATAGAGCTAAGAATAATTACTTATTTCAGTCGTCCTGGTATTTGGAGTTTTTGAGGATATTGTTAATTATAATTATTGTAGATAATTTTTAGTAATTTGTAAACAGTTGTGTGATTGAGAACCGTAGGGCTTGATAAAGTACTTTAAGGATTAGTTAAGCTCCAGAATTTAGTTGTATTTGATCTAAATCTGTCTGCTGTGTTATAATACAAACAGTTATCCTTAAAACTATATCCAAGAACGTTACTTGTTAGGCCTATGCTTTTTAAATTGCCATGAAAATAGCCGAAGATTGTGAGATATTCACAAATACCAGTGCTCTTCCCAATACTATTGTCACTAGGAAGTCAGATTAGAATGAACTGCAACCAGATTTTGTTGTTCCAGTATCTCGCACAACCTGCAAGTACTATTCTAAATAATTAAAAAAAATCTAATTACATCGACGATTGAACCCATAGATTCAAGTATTCTGAGGTGTATTCAGACTCTTAGTGAAGCTTCTGAAGATATAGCCACAGTAATGTACAGAGATGAAGGATAAATCAGGCAACAACCAAAAAAACTGGAAGACACTTATTCCTTAATAAACCTGGAAAGGTAAAAATAAAAAAAAAATAATAATTGGAGTAATCTGCTAAAGATGGGAATTGAAATTGGTTTGCTATTCGTACTTTGTGATACCAATGGTAAATTCTTCAAGGCAAACAATGGTGACATTCGTTACATGAATAAAGAAAGTCTTATCAGCGTATTAAAATATCCAGATTTAAGGGCGTACTAATAAAGCATAATTTATAACTGAAAAACATCCTAATGCTCTTACAGATAATCTTTTGAATTGCATTGTCCTTTTGTTTCAGTTCTAAGTATAATTTTTTGTCTGTGAACTTGTGCTAGTTCGTGTGTGTTAACATCTTAATGAATGAAACATGCTGGACGTAATAGGACGACAGTAAAAAACTTTTCCCCTGACACAAACCATTTTGTCGCACCCGTGACGGGACCACACTGTCAGTATAATGCCAAATTAATTTAGAATTTTATTTAGCTATTATATTTAGATATTTAAAAACTACAGGTTTGTATAAATGTAGTCCTGAACGAACTGAAATTGTATTGATATTACATTCACAGAATTATTAGTTCAACTAGAAAACTGTTACAAGAAGTCCAAAATGTGTAATACACTTGAGGCAAGGATTTATGACGACTTCGCCTGATTAAAATATATTTTATTATTTGTGTATTAATTAAATAGGACAACTGAGTAGCTTATTAATGAACTGCACAAGAACACATTTTATTTTCAGATAGTTAGTTTTTCTGTGTTTGAAACTGTCTGTAAGTCACACTGGTGACAATGGAATGACCCAGCAGTGTGGTGAGGAAATTTTCGGTTCTAGGCTATGTATATTCTCATCCCGAGACCAGATGACTGGGGTAGCTTCCAAGGATAGTAGAGGGTAGCTTTTGCATTGTAGCTTTATTGCCGTTTATTGCCCTCTGCCAGGCGACCTTGAGTCTCAACCCTCTACTATACCACCCCCTTCCCCCTAACTAACCCTTGCAAGTCCCTTCGACAAAAGGCGACATCCGGCATATCACTCAGCTAGCTACCTACCTTCTGTCTGAAGAGTTTAGTTCTGATGTCTCCTACATGGCAGCGCTACCCTCCAGACCTACAAAACCCCGAGCTTCGGTCCCTCACTACCAGGGCGACACGAAATTTTGTGTAACACGAAAAGCCTAGGCGTTGACAGTCTGTATATCTTAGTCGTCTGTGCCCTAGGGTATGGGGGTGTGGACCGCCCCATAAGTGTTCATGTAAGGTATAGTTTTCTCCAGATCCTCCCTGTTTTTCCCAATACCCAGCTGTTTCGACTCGCCAGGTGAGAGAGGGGCACGCCGGCACGAACAGACCACGACCCATCGAGCCTCGTGTTCCCGGCTACACGCTTAACCGGGTGGCGCCCAGAGCATTCCGACGCAGCTCCATTCCTACCTCACTCTCACCGGACACTGCGTCATGGCGCCCAACGCTTTGGCGTGAATATCGCAGTGTAAATCGAAGTACAACCTACACAGAGGACTGGAAGACGACACTTCACCACAGGATCGCCACATTTGCATTGTTTAGCCAGCTACATCACAGCCCACACGTCAGCGACAGCAGGAAACAATACTGTGCTAGATCTGGACAGAAATTGAACCATCGCACACAATGAGCAGCAAGGAGTGTGTTAGGTGTGGATTACCAGCCTTCCCTGATTTGCTTTTCGGAGAAGTACTGCAACAGTGCTGCACATGTGTCATGGAGAACCGGAAGGGGAACCCGAGCGTGAAAGTGGAGAAGCTTATCGACCACAGCCTGCCAAGGCAGGCCAAAGTATGTGACTCGCCAACATGTTACAGACAAGGGAAGGAGATGGCCACTTGTGTGACTTGTCGAACAAGACGCCACCGCAGATGTTCGCACGCCACGGAACTTATCACGTTCGGTGAGGGCGTGTTCGCTTGCGCAACTTGTGTGTCATCGAGGCCCCTTCCCCCGCTTCAAGGTCATACGTCACAAGCTACAAACCTACCACCCTATCACCCCTCCCCCAGTGCCTCAACTACTACACGTCGAGCTGTCGCGACAACCTGCAAAAAGAGAGTGGGGTCATAATGAAACTTCCGGAGTTCTCTGGACACATGCACGAGGACGTGGACCAGTTTCTGCAGCAGTGCGAAACACGGTGTTTACGTTACGGCGTAGTGTACGATGAGTGGGTTAATCATGTGATTAGCAACTTGCATGGTGCCGCAAAGGACTGGTGGAGAATATGGGGACATGCAACAATGACCTGGGACGAGTTCGCGAATAGCCTACGGTATCGGTTCGGGTCCGCCGAGGCTATAGCAGACTGTCAAGCGAGATTTTATAGTGAACGACAAAAGGACACAGAATCTACAGAGAGGTTCATAGCCATGAAAATCCGGCTGTTCCAGCGCATCTATCCAACCACGCCGCCGGAGGACGCACTTAGCAGCATAACCCCGCGTCTGCGACTTGAACTCCAACCATTTTTGGCAGAAGTGAAGGGTGAAAGTGTGGAGGGATACGTTTGTCGAGCAATCATCGCCGACAGGGCAGTCAATCGGCTGATGGGACGTCCATTACAGACACTAGGACGGGCGGATGAGGCGGCCCCCATTACCAGAAATAGGCACGATAGCGGCACAGCAAATGGGCCGAAGACAACTCGCGATTGAGGCGCAGCAGTCTGCTGACCCTGCGTCCCCCCCCACAACTCTCGCGACAGGACATTCGACCGCCACAGTGCCACACCTGCCCAGCGAACACGTTTCACTGGCACCGGGACTGCCCTGTTAGGAATGCCACATGCCCGCTGTCGGGAAACGCTTAAGGCGGGGAGGCAGGACAACTGCTGACCTCCCCGCTGTCAATCGCCAGACACACCTGACCACGACCAACACCGACTCAGAGCCATTTTTGGGAAAATTAACCGTCGAGGAGGATCAGTTACTCCGCATCCCGATCGAAGTCAACAACCAACCAACTGCTGCATTAGTTGATACTGCCGCCAGCCTTACGTTCGTCGCATCCACACTCGTTGATCCATCACAGATCCGATCTGGACCCTGCGTGCTACAGCTGGCCACCAGAGGGAAGCACAATGCCACACAGGGCGTAACCGACCTGACGATCAGGATACGCGACCAGACGTCTCAAGTCGAAGCCTTGATTGTGGACGGCCTACGAGAGCCCGTCGTGCTGGGGCAACAATGGTTACAGCAACAAGCAGCAGTGATAGAGGTCACAGCGAAGAGGGTACACGTGGGAGCCGGGGAACGACGAACAGTGTATGCTGTCGACCGGCGGCCTAATACCAACCAACACACAATTCACCTGGGCGACCTGGACAACGAGGTCCCAGCCGAATACAGGACAGTGATACAAGCTCTCTTGGACGAACGGAAAGATGTCTTCGCTTTCTTCGACCTACTTCAGACAACCATAGCAGCTGAGCACCCACAAACTGAGACACCACTCCAAGAGGAGAGTGACAAACACTCGCAAAGCAGATGTGACGAGACTCCGGGACTGGCGTTACTTCTCCCGTCGACGCCGCAGGAAGCCGAACCAATAGTGACCATGCCTGATGAGGATGAGCCGAGACTCAAACCCATCGTCCGGGAAGTGTGGGAACTGGATGCGCCACTGGAGAGTACGATTTTTACCATACACATCGAGGAACCAGAAGATTCGCCTCGATGCCAACCACGACGCCGATGCAGCAGGCAACCCCAGTTACACTCGTCATAGCCTAGCACAAATGGCCAGCAGGAAGAAGGGGTCAACCCCGAACCGAGGAACAAACGGAAATGCAGACGCCGAGCACCTGCCTGGTTTCGTCCTCGTGTTTGCTGCTTTCCGGAGTGGGGCGTGGCTGGTGGCCTTCAATCGTCAGCGCCTACTGTACAGACGCCAGTGGCAGAACGACAGGACGTAAAGACCACAACATCCCAGGACATGCTGGTGTTAACGACGGCCGGCACCCCAATGTCTACTCCCTCGATCCATACCAACAGACACCGGAAGGAGCCCTACAATCTACAACCTCGCCCACGACAGAAACAGTAGACCTGCTGTGCACCACCCGACGACTCAGGAGCTGATGCCGGAGACTTCGACCCACAGCAGACCCTAGTGTTCAGTCGTCGGGGGCGACACCAGCAGAAGAATACATAGTGAATGCACACACCTGCTGTGACCAGTCGTCTTCAGGAGGGGGGCGTATGTCGTCGTACCAGGCCACAGGCCAGGTGGAGTTGCACCTGGTCACGGCAGGTGTTCGCAGAGTGTGTCAGTGGCAGGTGTGCGCTGGTTGGTAATGGCAGATGTGCGATACTTGAGTGTGTGTGGCAGATCAGTGACAGTGGCAGGGCATGTGTGAACTTGACACCAACGTGTGACACCTGCCATCCCGGCCATCTGC
>PNEQ01005776.1:7716-24301 GCA_003012365.1 Medauroidea extradentata
AAAGAGTGATATATATATATATATATATATATATATATATATATATATATATATATATATATATATATGACGTAGAATGCTTATGACTGTTACAAGAAATACTTTCGTGACTACAGCAATAATTGTCACCACTGCGTAAATGTATCGTCAATTGAAACTGACAATGCCTAAATTAAAGCGAGATTTAATTATTTAACGGAAGCCAAACAAATAAAAAAATTGGCATGTAAACTGGCATATAAGTGTTCACCTATTTTCGCTAATGGGTCATAACATTTCGTATAAGAGGTTTACTGGACGACACTACCGTAATATATGCTGCACGCTCTAAAAGGAGTTTATTATTATTATTCAGTCAATTAACTTAATGAAAAGTATTCGTGGTTGTATTAAAATAAATAATTCTTAAGGAAATCATAAATTTTACGGAATTCGATAAAAAAACTTCCTTAAATATTAAAATATAAATAAAACTTAAAATAAATAATAGTAAAAACATATTACGATCGTAGCGTCGAATGTTGATGAAATTGTTTTTGCCCACCTATTTTCTGAAAATTGTGCTAATTATAATTTAATTTACATTGACGTAGTGTATAAATGTGTTTGATGTATATTCCCAAATTGATTCTTCCCTTTACTATTACTCCTGCGAAAGACAAAGAGCATTTTTGTAAATAATGAGGTGGTATAGATTCAACTAGAGTAATTTACAAAATATAAATTGATAGTTGAGCGGTAATAGAAGTCATATGAACTTAATTGTGCTGTAGTGAGGGGATCAGTGGCGTACGCAGGATTTAATTTCTAGGGGGTAAGGGGATACAACACTAAACTAAATACATATTTAAAAAAAAAACCAAAATTACCTAAATAGTAATACGTACACACAAGTATAACCCCATTTTATATTAAAATGCAATACAATCAAATAACACCATCGTTATTTACTTCATCTAGTTTCCACTTTGCTCAAACTATCGTCATCAATTGCTAGTTTCAGATTTTTTGAAGTGGAGGCAAAGGGGGTAATATTATAAATGTGAGTGGTATTAATAACATGCCTTGCTTCACCGACCTGAATGTTATGAATATTGGGGACAGCGTGGACAATGAGGACGTTGTTGTCAATGTTAGTTATATGGATAGGAAAATACTTTGTGAAGACATGACTATGGTACTTGAAGGGCCGGATATTAATTCTGATTATACAAGTGGAAATTAATATTTTAATTAATATTTTAGCGTCTCCTTGAGTTATGATCGACAAATAGAAACTAAAAAAACAACGCATTTTAAATTAAATGGCAACGGTGATCTACTGCTAAATGGAAAGTTAAAACGGACATCAGTATCTATTGAATATACTATAATAAACTGCAAAGGAATAATTGTTAACGTATTAACACCATCAAGAATACCGCGATATCATTAGTGATTTTTTTTTTAATTTTAATGGAAAACTTAAATTAAATTCTTTTAATAATTGAAAATATATTTTTCATTAAATTCAGTATTATTTTCACAAATTATGTTTGTAAATTAATGAAATATAATTAATTTTATGGTTTATATATCTGGATTCATTTATACCTATGATCCATGCGACAGTGGATGGCATTACAGTCGGGGCGTATTCCAAATACAAATCTCTGCACCCTGTCTGTATACCGTGTTGTGAATGACGTTATAGGTAGATCTACCCTAAATATACCTTACTTCATGATACTAAGGCTTCGAACTTCAGTACTAGAAACATGTTACACATTTTAACTGTGATGTAATATGTGATACATAGGTCACTTATTGCTGAAACCAAACATACCTGCTCTCTGCTGGTAACCTAGTGAACTAAGTGTACAGATTCTTCCTAATTTTGTGAAGTGGTTTATCGCGATATTAAGGTATATGAACTACATATATACTGTTGGTTGACCCTTAGTGGAAATCGAGTACACATGAGTAAACAGCTGAAACATGTGTAACTAAATTGAAGCGTAAACTAATGTTCGAATACCGGATTTCCTGTAAGAGAGAGGTCGAAGGCATTTATTGAAGAAGTCGAACTCAAAACCTGCTTTAGCGCAAGAAAAGTGGAGAGTTTCATATGTCAGTAAGTCGTGTAACTGAGCTAGCTGAATATAGAGACCACTTAACTCGAGTATTAATACTAATTTATTACAAACTTATTTAAATAGTATCAGATTTAACTGTAAGAGTTACGAATATTCAAGGTCGATGTCTAAAGGTCTACCATTGCTAGCAACTGAGGTCAATGCCAATCATAAGTTTGTAATCCACATTCTACCGCCGTCACTCGTTGTACTTCCAAATACTGATCTCCACCAAAACCAGATTAAGAGAGACACAATAACGGTTAATATGGGAGTAAATTACGTTTACAGTTACTTGTTTGCGTAAGGTACAATTTGAGCTAAACAGAATATGTAAAACAATTGTCAAGATGAAAGTGATATTCAAGATTCCCGATTCTAAATGAAAGTTACTTTTCAAAGTTTTCAAAGTATTTCTGATTTCTCGTAGTTAGTATGAGCAAATCAAACAAAGTTAGAACGATGAACTAGTGTACCAACTTGTCAGTAACTGGAATAACGACAATTTTTAATCGTTAAATTATAAATAGTTTTTGCTAAACTTCATTGAATTTGTTTCTGGGTAAAGGGATATTGTAAAGAAAGCATTTTAAAAATTCGTCTATGTCGAACAACTTTACAAGAAAACATCGAAGAAGAAACAAAACAATGGCTTAATACGTTGAACCTGTGTCAGACCATATAAATGAACTGTTTTAAAGACGATGCCTAATTTTTAAGTAGGTAGATCCGTCAAGTCTTCGGAATCTTCACCACACTTAATGCACAACTTACGTGAACGGTGGCTTATGAAAATACCCGAAGACGCTGATGCCGAATACTCACTACCGCTCGAGCCATGTCGAATCGAGTCGAATCTTCTAAGCCACATTGCTTCGTTCAAAACTCTAGACGTCAGAAAAGCCAAATACACGAATAAAATTTATTGCTTATCGAACATCATTGTAAACGTTTCTGCTAAATATTTTAAGTCAATAATCGTTATTCTATTTTAATAATGATTGTTCGAAATTCATTTCTAAACGTTATCAATCTCTGATGCAAATCTTCAAAAACATTTTTCAGGTGCGCTAACCGATTTGATTAATAGTTTGTAACTTTTTCCTTACGTAAATTGTATTCGTGATACTGACCTCAAAAGTAAAGAACTTGTATAATAAATTAAGAGCTATGGCATTTTTCCAAGTCACGACATTGGTCAAACTGAAACGGTGAATTAAAAAACAACCCAATCGAAGCCACAAAAATGGTTCCTTATTAGGATGAAACCAAGCGGTATGAGAACCACAGTGATCAGCTGGACTCTGCTGCGGCAGCAAAAGAGAAAGTGTGATGTTATTCACGTTATTCAATGAAACGCGGGTCGTACTACAATTTTCAGTAATATATAATTTGCTAAAACTGTGTACTTGGGTAGTTTATGAAAGCATCGTTTCAATTATATTCTAACTAAATTTAGATAGTAACATATGTCATTAATTGCGAATCATGGTGTGAAAGTATCAAGTCCTAGTTTGCCAGACAAGTCACCCATTGCACCTACGGCAGACGAAGTGTACGTATGAAACGCCGTGGTTGTACAGTGCGGCCGAGTATACCTCCCAGCACTTCTGATCTTATTTAGATGCAGAAGATGATGGCTAGCAGTAAGTATGGCTCTAATCCCCGAGCCTTGTTGCGACCAGCCATCTCTCTACCAGTTGGAGACACGTGGTACGTGATTAGCCTTCCAGACGCCCCTAGAAACCACATTTATACCCTGGACACTCTTTCTGGCTACTCTCCGGCTTGATTTCTCCTTCCGAAATTGAGCCGTCCACGTGAAATACCCACTCCGTGCGTGCAAGCCCCGTTATGTTAATATCACAGCCACTGTTTCTGAATCCTCACTCCAACACGCTCTACTAGTGATGAGTTTGAGGCAAACGTAGCCGTATGGCTGAACGTATTCTGCGAGAGACCGGGATATGGGGAAGCTCCGAAGTCCGAGGTCGACACATCACCCTCCATCGCGCCTTTCTCTAACCTCTAGAGGCAAGTCGCTGTATTGTAGTGCAGTCTTCTTCGCAATACCTCTCCTCTATGACACATCAGTGGTGACCACATAATTTTATGACGCAATATTACATATAAATGTTTATTGTACACTCCCATGCTTTTCTTATAATTTTGCACCAATACTTTCAAACCTAAAGAGGATCGCAAAAATATAACCATTAACATAACTTGTATATTGACTGTTTAAAAACAAGGCTATGTAAGGCTTGTAGAATATTTGAACACGTATTTAAATGTCAAATATGTAAATTTATCAGTACTGTTGTAATGTGGGAGCCAGTAATTAGCGTATACCGGAAAAATTGCGTTTTCGCTGGCTTGTAAGATAGCCTACAAGAATATCAGTGTATTCAAGCAGACAATAAATGTTCATTGGCTGCTCGCTGACACTGTGGAATGGGCTCGCATATAGTTACATTGTTACTATTGGCTCATCGACTTCAAGGCGGTGTTAAATAAGTCAACGACCAATTGTGAAAGAAGCATGAACTTACATTTGCTGGAATTCTAGCTTGTGCCTGAAAGAAAACGCGAATTTTTCCAGGTCTCTGGTAATTAGGGATTTACTAATTAGTTAGGGATTTCAGCTTTACGTCAGAAATTATTAATGTTATAAAGTTCACGTAACATTACAAAAACCTGTAAGGTAATTACTGAAGTAGGTCATGACTGACACTGAAGGTCAAAATGTAATAATGAAAGATTAGTTACAAGGAGGTAAGGTGAGAGGGTTTTACGGCCCTTTAACAACAACGGTGAATTGTCGTGAAGAGTAAGGACTCGAATCCAGAACCTCTCGCATTGTAGACGGGCGCCTAACCGACTACACTGCAGAGGACGGCTAGTTACAATGATAAAAGCATAAAAGCGATACATGAAGGAAAAAACCAAATATTTCAGACATTACTTAAGCACGTTCAGTAGTTTTGGAATAGGCGTGCGCTAATACCGACTGAAGCTCTACATTTTTATCTGTGGTATGGACAAGTAGAGAGCTAACAAATTCAGTTTTTGACTACACACGATGGCAGCGCTGCTGCTGCTGAAATATTTATCAGTATATTTAAAAACCTTCTTTTATCAAAGATAACAGCAGAGTAAGCATTGTGAACGTCATAATTTTAGATTTCTTGTTATAAAAGTTACACTCAGAGACGCTTTTGCGGTCCATATGTGATCATCGTCTTCAAAGCTAACCGATAAGTCGTGTCCGGTATTGCTGCACATTGTTTTTATGTAATGAAAGAAGTTGCTGTGCAAATGTTTTTTTAAGCGTTACTAAGATGGCGGTCCTTTGAGGCCGTCATGCGATGCACGTAGCTTCGGCCGATAAAAGTTTATCCAAAAATTTATCAATGTGCGTGGGTCTGTGTTCTTACTTTATCACAGTCGGCTTCCGTAGCGTAGTCGGTTCGACGCCGTCATACGGTACGAGAGATTCTGGCCTCGAATCCCGGCTTGGGCAAGGATGTTGGTAAGAGAAGACATTTTGGTTAGCACTAAACATCTAGGTCTTTAGCGATGGTGACAGAAGTCATGATGTAAGTATAGAGCAGGGCCGGAATGATGGGGCGAGAAAACGAGAGATCCCCGAGTAAACCCACCGACCAGTGGCATCGTCCGACAAAATTCCCACAGGCAAAAATCTGCGGACCGAGCCTGCTGGGAATCGAACCCGGATCGCCATGGTGGGAGGCGAGTTCTCTAGCCACTGTGCCAATCACGGCCCCTCGTACTTGGTGCTGCAGGTCTATACAGCCTATAAGTACAAACGGGCATCTTTACTGTACATACAAGTGTGTTCTCGCTTGGAGTAATCCAAGCCAATCGTGCATATTTCTGTTTGAGGTGTCGGAGAGGTGCCACTCTCTAGTATCCGAAGGGAGTAATCATATACACACTTGCAGGGGTGCGATGTTGCTCCGAGGCTCGTGAGTATTGGTGGGTACTATACCGGGATGGGTTCCCCGGTCCCTGGTGCTAGCTTAACGCTTCCGTGACCCCTCAGCAGAAAAACCTCTCACACCCAAGTCAACCTGCAGCCTCCTCGTGGCGCCACCGGATCTTAGAACCGATGCAGGCTCTGGCGTGCGGGCCCTATGCATCTCGACTCCTCAGAGTCGGGAAAGGGCAACAAGGAGAAACCACTAGGCGGGGTGTCAGACTACCTAGCGCTCAGGCTGTTGGGGCCCAAAAGCCCAGATCTCCAAGTGGGAGATCAGTGATAATGGTAATGGACGAACCTGATGTGGTTTGGCGAACCAGGGCACACAACCGAGCCGGACGGCTGTAAGGGTGGTCCCCTCCCCCCCCCCCCCGGTGGGTGCACTGGTAAAAAGGTGTACCGTGTGTGTTCCTGCAGTACCCTGACAGTCAGGCTGGAAAACCCACAAATGTCATTGGAAATTAGGTAATACTACGGGCGACCAGGTTAGCCCCACGGCATGGTTATCTGCCGTGTCTGATCTGGGTTGGATTCGTAGTGGTGGTGGTTGCCTACATTCTGTGCAGGCCTGGAGAGGACCCTTCCTCAAAGAAAGGCCGACGAGTTGGCTGCGAAAGTGCCCGGGAGCAGGCCTGGAAAGTTTGTTAGAGAGAAGATAACTCTCGACTGAAACCAAGAGTGGGCTGAGCTGAAGATCTCAGTTGGAGGGACATGCATTTGGATGTGATCCTGGGATGGGTGGCCCTAGGCTCTCACACTAGAATCTGTTCTCCTTTGGGAGGGTGCTGGAGGCGCAGTTCTGTGTTCTGCTTTTGGGTGTAGCAGTCCCAACAGTCTGTTAGCTAACGGCAGTTGCGATGGCAGGGCGTGACCTCTGTTCCACGCCCTTGGGGGCATGGGGACGAAGGGCCTGATGGCTAGGTGTCCCTTAGTTAACAATAAAACTTACTGTACATACAAGTGCACATTCGTTGTATACAAGACCGGGGACTTTAGCTATCGTATTACCTAGTATCCTACCAAAAACTTTACCAATTCACATGCTCAGATAGTGTAGAACGTTAATATGATGAATGCAGATTATGAAGTTTCACTTAGGGTATTGAGAGTGATTTGTGTAATATTTATTGTTTCTGCAGCAAAAGTTAAGTGTACAATTTACGAATGGAAAAAATTGCCGGTTGTAGAAAATATTCTAATTTAAGAGGGCGTGGTACAAAATTCAACGTTTAAAGCATTAATCTATAACAGTAGATTTCATGAAGCCAATTTGCAAAAATTCAAACAATAGCGATCCTAGACAATAGTTTTAGCCAACGTTTTAAACAAAATAGTTTCCAGTGTTACGAACTTCTGAGGCACAATCTCTGGCACCGGAACTCCTGCATTTTACTCGGCGCAACGAATGAGTAATTTTGGATACATATTTACTGACAATATTGGCGAATACCATTATCTAGGATTGTAATTGAGTATTTTATCCATATTGGCTTCGAATAAAGAGTAGAAATCAGTTAATGTTTTCAGCGTTTGTTTATCTAACACGCACTCTTACGTGACATGATACACGAGTCGGTAATATTTCCCTAATAGTATTTTTATCCAACTAGACACTTGAGACAAATATTTATTTCATAATAACCCATATTCGTAAGATATTTAGCTCAAAAATAGCTGTACGTCCATGAAAATTGTCTGCTTGTATGAAAAAGATAACGAAAGATGTATCCGTCCCTATGCCGCACTAGCTAGTATGATAGCTGCTAGTGAACTGGGCGAATGTTCATACTAACAAAATTCTGCACACTTAGAAGTCCCGTGTGTAGCAGGGTTAAGCCCATGGGGGCCACCTTAAGAGTGCGTGGTAGATAAATAAACGCTGAAAACATTAATTTAATCCTACGCTTTTATTGAAGCCAATATGGATAAAATACTCTATGACAATCCTGGATTATGGTACTTGCCAACTTTATGAGTTAATATTTATCCAGAATTACTAATTTGTTACGCGTGATGCTTGCGTCGCAGTTAAATGCACGGGGTTCCGGCATCAGAGATTGTGCCTCAGAAGTTCGTAACACTGGAAAATATTTTCTTCAAAACGTTGGCTAAAGCCCAGTACACGCGGGCATCTTTCTTGTACATGAAAGTGAGCATCAAATGTGTACAAGAAAGAGAACACTGGCTAGTGTTCCAGCTAGCATCCTACCAAATGAATTGTTTAGTTCACACGGCCAACTTTCTTGTACAATCTGGTGTACAGCATTAAAATCTGAATAGAGATTTTATGGCTGTATTTCGAGAATTGGAGGTAATAAGTGCAATATTTATCGTACATGCACCTAAAATAAGCTTTAAAATGTAAAAATGGAATTATTGTCTCTAGTTTATTATATCCAGATGTAAAATTACATGGCGCACGATCAGCAAATATTCCTTTAATAGCATATTTTGTTCAGCAAGGAATCTATTTATTTAAACATGTTGCGTATTTGTAAGCTATTTTGTTCAGAAACATTCGCGCGTGTATAAAAATTGTTTGTTTACATTCTACTTGTACAAGAAAGATAACGAAAAATAGAACCGTCCCTATCCCGCACTAGCTAGTATACAAGTGCTTGTATGCTAGTCACTAGTATGCTCGGTGGCTGTTCACACGATACAAGTTCGCTACAAGTCGAGGTGAACAAGAAAGTGTTCACCTTCTTGTACAAGAAAGATGCCCGTGTGGACTGGGCTTAAAACTATTGTCTAGGATTGCTATTGTTTAGTTTTCGCAAATTGGCTTCAAGAAATTTACAGTTGTAGATTAATGCTTTTAGCGTTTAATTATGTACCACGCCCTCTCTTCCTAATTAATCGAAAAAAAAACATAGCAATTCATGCCACAGTCGATCGACATTGTTGGCAATAACTGTTAGTGAAAATTCGTTTTGCCACGTGTGAATGAGGTATTTTTCTTGGACTTCAGCTCTTTGTCGTCAACATTGTAAACTATATAATTTAGTCTCGTCAACTCTGCGCTGTGGGGCCGAGGATGGCGCAGTGGATAGAACACTCGCCTCCCACCAAGGCGATCCGAGTTCGATTCCTGGCGGAGTCGGTCCCCGGATTGTCGCATGTGGGATGCCGCTGGTCAGCGTGTTTTCTCGGGTCTCCCGTCCGTTCATTCCGGCGCCGCTCCATACTCACCTCATGTCAGCCCTCACCAGCGCTAAAGACGTAGATATAGAATGCTGACCAAAATCTCCTCACTTCACTTCACTTTGCTCTGCGTCGTCTGATGGTCATATCATCTCTCTCCCATAGCACTGCTTCTTTAACAAAGAAGTATTTTTAAACCCTAAAAACCAAGCAAGATGGCGTAGCGGCAACACGCTAGACTCGTATTCGGGAGGACCTGGGTTCGATCCCCGGTTCCAACCATCTTGATTTCGGTTTCCCATTGTTTCTCGAAATCACTCCAGGCGAATGCTGAGATGGTTATTCAACAAAGGCCATGGCCGACTCCTCTCCCAGCTCCTGTCATTGTACCAAGTAGTGTGTTAGTGTCTCTAATGACCTCGCTGTCGACGAGATGTAAGGCCTAATTACCTTACCTATATTGTAAAACCGTCAAACAATTTTGTTAAAAATTTATTCTACTTCTGCAATACTTTTTAAAAACAAAAGGGTATTTTTAAGGGTAATGTTTTAGTAGAATAATTTTTAAGTAATTAAGTATTCAGTACCATATTATTGTTTTAAAAATCAGGTTTCAGAGAATCAACAATTTGTAACTATTTGATTTTTTAATTAAAAATAATACTTACAAAAGCAGCATAAATGAGGGACTGTGGCCTTAACTTATTGTCGGTCATTCGGTTAGCAAACAAAATTTAATATTGCTTATTTTTTAATCGGGAATATGTTTTATCGATACATACTACATGCTATGACGTACCTACTGTAAAAATTAATTTCGAATCAAATATGTATATTTGAGTCTGTAAGGTAAATATAGGAATGGATAAAACTTGCCCATGTTCTTCAGAAACTTATCAGTGAAGTAACATTTAGCCCTAACCGCCTTAAATGAGTGATGTTGTAAAACTGAGATAACGACTTAACTGGTATCGGTGTTATGGTACGCGTTTCTGCAGTGCAAGGGTATCTCTCAGTGTGCTTGAAACCCGTCGTATCCTAGTGTGACCCACATAACACAGTTAGTTGCAGAAACTTTGACACAAAGTTGCGTTGTTGAAGTTGGCTACATAACTATCAACAATGTTGTAGTAACGATTCCATTGTAACCATAGTCACAGTCACTTTTATTGCACTTTTATAAAACGTTGCCACAACGTTGATAGTATTCAACCACGGTAATTAGCTGACAACGTGAAACACACATTTATTTTTTTATTAATAAAATATATTTGTTATTACTTAATACTTTGTTTCGTTATCATTATTTTTGCTTTTATTGATATTTAATTGGTTGGTTTAATTAATTTATTAGTTCTCATATGTTATATACAATAGTTACGTATAAATGTTGCCAGAACGTTTATTTCAAGTTACTGTGCAATGCAGAAGTTGTTCAAAGCATTAAAATGTAACGTTGTAACAACGTTTAATGAGCAACGTTGCATAGAGAGGACATTTCGACGCTGCGGTAACGCTGTATCAACGTAACTTCAACGTTGTAGTAACGTAAAATATATTAATGGTAATGTGACAACGTTGCCGCAACGTTGACATGTTATGTGGGAAGTCGCGTGGAGTGTGAAGTAAGCGAAAGGGGAAGGCACGTCGCGCGCGCGATGAATCTCGCAGCATCCCGCAATCTGGACCACCACACATCTCCCGCCCCTCTCGTCGTGACAACATCCCCCACCCTCCCACAACCGCCTAGCAACAGGTCTGCCCAAGCAACAAGTGGCGGTTCGCGGTCCTAGGCGCGTGACCGTGACGTCACCAGCCAGCCGTCTCCGGTACCTCTCCTGCCACGACATTAGGCTTGGTTCACAGTACTGTAAACATACCAATAATGCCGGATACGCAATGGCACGGCAGGAGCGACACGACCACCGCGACACGAAAAGCCAGATATATCCGACAATAAGCACCGTGATTTCTGTGAGGTCAGCACGACGAAAATGGCCAACGCGACGTGAATTCCGAATAGAAATTCTATCGATTTTATTCGACTCGGAATTTACTTTTCCTTTCCCTAAACGTTGGTGAAACTGATGAGTTGGTAGTTAATTGCTCTAATTGTTAGTTTCTCTCATTGTTTACGAACAGCATTTAACAAGTAATGCAAATTTAGCTCAAAAATGTTAAAGAAGATATACAGAATCATTATAATAACTAGTAACAATTACAATTCACATTTTTTTCAGTTGGCCTTAGAGTACTCCACAAATATAACAGATTTTTCGCCATTTCATTCTTAAACATTATACACGTTAAACCAACTGTGAATCACAACTGTCGAAATGTCACGTGCTATATTTGATTTTATGTTCGTGCATAAGTTTTCTAACAATGAGCCCACTCTTAGAAGTGCAAGATTGGAGTTTCATATTACGTACCAACAATTTCGAGTTGGGTCCCTTATTGACTGATTTAGCTTCCGGAATAGACGGCAGCTTCACCATGTACAAATCTAACATTAGCCACTATGTCTAACGATGAAGCTGTAGTCAAATACCTTAAAAAAGTAATAATAATAATCCTTACTATTATAAATGCGAATGTGAGTCTGTTTGTTTCGCTTTCACGCTTAAACCACTGAATCAATTTTGATGAAAATTGGTATAGAGATAGATTAGACCTTGGAGAAGAAAATAAAACTTGAAGGAAGTGAAATAGGCTAGGGGGTGAAAGTTTTGTATGAAAATTAAAATAATACTAATTTACTATTTACTGGTTACTAATTATACTAATACTATAGCCTACTTGATAATCATTACTTTTACTATTATAAATGCAAATGTGAGTTAGTTTGTTTGTATGTTACGCTTTAACGCCTAAACCACTGAACAAATTTAGATTGAAACTTGGAGAAGGACATGAGTTATTTTTTATTGGGACAATAGAACTTGAAGAGGGTGAATATATTCCTCGATAACTCCACTAGATGACGCTGCAATCAGAGGGCCGCATGTCCCAGGAACATAAAGAGGGTAGAACTTAGAAGGCGTCAACACAAGTGCGATAGTGAAGAACCTAGGCATATGTCAACTTCCCAAGTGGTTCACGTGTGACGTCTTTTCCAGGGACTAATTATACGCGAACAAAGTCGAGGGTACTTTATTTTTCTTTCAATGATCTTTGACACTAGTTTAAGGACATAAACGCGAGCAAAGTCCCACGAACATATAGATATCGATGCGATTTTTGCTTAAGATTAATGCTTACGTAAAAACCTAGTATTTGTTTTATTGATTTGTCTAAATTCGACACCTTAGGGGGTGAAAAGTGATCAAATGTGATTAAAGGTGTTTTTGATTAATCGTCTACAAATCTCGAACCCAATGGGCTATCATCACGGTTTCCATGTGACGCTATACAATTATTGACCCAATAGTCTATGTTTTCTTTTTTTATATATTATAATCGTAAGAGGGTAAAAAAGCATGGAATGTGTTTTAGATAAATCCATGGTTGCTATCGAATCCGTCGAGGTATATAGTTGATTTTCCTTTTATGATGATGACTACGTAAATGCCCGTATATAGATTTCAGAAATTAAAAAAAAAAAAAAAAAAAAAAAAAAAAATTTGAACTCTTAGGGCTGTGAAGAAATGAAAAAAGTTTTTAAATGAATCGTCGATCACGCTTTGAATCAGTGGGTTATCGTCGTGATTTCCACCTCTATTGGCTACTTACACAAATGTTTAACCTATGATGGTACGATATTGCGAAATTCGATCACTGAAAAGATGAAATGACGTAAAATTTGTTTTCATCTACCCCATGATAACTACCTAATCAGTTGAGATATTGAGGGATTTTTTTTTTTTTTTTTGCTTCAGGACGATACTTACGTTAATACGCAGAATTATTTTCCCAGTTCTTGTACTGAGAAAGTAACTCTCAATTACCTAGGGGGCGTAGTATTAGTAAACATTTCGAAGCAGACGGTCTGAAAAAACCAGTACAGCCATAGAGAAGTAATTTACAGGGAAGTTAACATTCTGCAATGATATTGTTACATATGGTTATAGACCGTATATGTGCACGGTGACGGAATATTTTATTTGTTTTAATGTACTTTTGACGGTACGTATTGACGACACAGTTATACCCCATTTAATATAAGTTATGATAAATCTGACAGCAACTTATGGGCAATAATTTGAAATATTTTGCTATTTGTGTCACTACACAAGACTAACTTTGCAGTTCATATGCTGAAATGGAAATTTCTGGTTTATTTTAGAGTTAAAAATGTGTTGCATTGTGCAACAAATCACAAAATATCGAAAATTATTGCCCATAAGTTGCTGTAAAATTTATCCAAACTTATATTAAACAGAGTATATCAATAGTCGTGCTCGATATAAATGTGTCATCATACCACGTATACTACTTATGTTATCTGAATAGTCTCTCATATTCGTCTATTTTTCCTGTGCCTATAAATAGGCCTAAGGCCCGGGGCAAAATTAAGGGTGGTAGGGATAGACTTAGGGCAGTTTTTCATGGACAGCTGTAGCTCCTTAGCTACGTAGCCAGCAGCAGAGTAAGCTCAACATGCAACTTGGCTATCCTAACACTTGATGGCCGAACTACTAATCTGGTACACGAAGAGGTCCTTCAATTGAAGTAAGTACTCGCTGTTACGAGTAATACACGCTAACAATGCCGCGGGAGGTCTGCTAGCTTATCTCTATGTATAAAAGAGAACCCTGTCTCTCTGACTGTCTGACTGACTGTCTGACATATCAAACTGCAGCCCAAACCGCTGGACCTAGAAATGTGAAATTTTTTGTGTGGGTTCTCTTTAGGTGGTAGGCGAGTACTTAGAAGGGATTTTTCGAATTTCATCCCCTAGGGTGGTGAAAAGGAGTGAAATGTGTTTCATAAGATTCGTCTATATACCTCGAACCCAACGGCCTATCGTCGTGACTTTTACTTCAATGGATGAATCATATAAAAGCTTATTAGCCAATTTTAAGGCATTTTCGAAATTCAACCACTAAGGGGGTAAAATGACCTAAAATATGTTTTCGATTTATTATCTGTGTGTATCGAAACCTTCGGGATACAGAGTTGGTTTTCACTTCAAAATTATGCTGATATGTATACCCAAATAGTAGTTTTTCGATTTTTCGAAATTCGACTCCTAAAGAGAAAAAGTTGGGAAATGTGTTTTTTATTAATTGTCTGTACACCTCGAACCCAAAGGGCTATAATCATGATTTTTACTGCATATATATATATATATATACGTAGCCTATATAAATATATAACAAATGACTTCAAGGTGTATTGAAAGTATTTAGTTTAGGGGGTGAAAATACGTTAAGTGTGTTTTCGATTATTCTTCCATAACTATTACTCCAGTCGATATATCGAAGTGACGTTTGCTTCAGAATGATGTTTACGTAATGACCAAAAATATATTTCAGGAAATGTTCCGAATTCGACTCCGAAGATGTAAAAAAAGGTAAAATATATTTTCGATTCGTGATCGATATATATATATATATATATATATATATATTTCACTGAATTTTTAGGTATTGGCGTGATTTTTGTTTGAGATCAATGCTTACTTAAATATTATTAATGTAGTTTATTGATCTTTAGAAATTTAACGCCTACGGAGGTGAAAAGTTATGAAACACAATTTTTCCTGACCAGCGACCCAAAATTAACACGCTTTTGTTACAGAAATGGTGTTGCGAAAAAAGTGAAACTATTTACGCGATCAGTTCATTCCCGAACTGTCCAGATTACGCCGCCCAAGGTCATGAGATGAAGGTAGCGTCCTGAAAGCAAGTAAGCGGTAGTACTGCATACTTCCTAGAAGATTTTCTATAAGAACGGCTGAGTTCTGAAAATCTAATCATTTCCGAAGAAGTCAGGAGTGAGATGAACGTACAAGCTGTTGAGTCTCAACAGACTTGTCCTGTAACTGTTGACGTGACGATGATGATGTTTTGGAGACAACGACACGATAAACTGTCTATCCCAACAGGATGAATACGTTGCTTCGTCGAACAACTGACACGTCAGAAAGACCTGGTCCATCCAAAGACAGTGTCACTTTGCTTGACGAACTACAAGTGTCACCAACCGATCAGCCAACCCAACAGAAGTTAATAGGATCAAGGAAAGAGCGTAGATGATTACTTCACAACGTCGACGTTGGCAATCTAAAGAAAGAAAGTAGGCCTTATGGCACAAAAAAAAAAAGGCCAGAAAAGAAGGCAAAAATGCCGAGGACGAACATATTTTGTTTTTTTAGGCGATACTCCCTCGTGTACATAAAATTCGCCCTGAAAATATATTAACTTTTCGTGGAAAAATTCAAGAAGTTGTTCAGGAGTTCGCTTATCCAATTAACTACCACGCGGTTGAACCCCACCTATTCAAGCCACAACCCCTTACTCGTCTACATCCTCTTCATCAACAGCGCAGAGTGTTTTCTTGACAATAGTCAAGAACTTACAAGTGCCGCCCTCACATTCATTCCATAATAAAATGAGAAGCATTGTGCATTGTTTAACTACTATATACAAAAATTATTTTATGTTTTTTTTCCTCAGTCAAAATGTATGTTGTATAATTTCATGTACATTTGTCAGTTAAATATTTTAATAAAGAGACGGAACATCAGCTTTGTTACCAAAATTTGGTAGTGTATATTGTATAATTAGAACAATTATAAAATATAACGACCCTATAGAATCTTTATTTAAGTATCAAGTACTTACCGCAAGCAAATTACATGACGTCTTCTGGCAGAAATGGTCGCTGGTGCATGTTTCCCCAATTATTTGTTACAGATGCTTCGATATTTTCTAAAATATAATTGAATGTCTCAATCTGCATCCTTACATAGCTACGAAAGCGCAACTTGTCTCATGTCTCCTTTTAATTGTGGAAATAAGTGACGGTATTCACCAAAAACTGGCCGATCACGATTAATTTCATGTACACCTACTCTAATTTTTACACCACATTTTTAAATTTATAATTTCTGCCAAAAAAAGTTTAATCCTCACTTGAAGAAGACATCTTGCCAGGAAGCTGTCGAGGAAATGCGATTATTTCCAGCTTTCTTCGTGTGCACCCCTCAGTGTTACAGTAGCTAGAAACAAGCGCTGACAAGTGCAAGCAACAATCGCGCCGATTTCCAGCTATATATGTACGTGTGCGCAAGACAGGCAGGCTAGCAAGCCGCCTGAGCCAACCCGGCCAATATATATATATATATATATATATATATATATATATATATATATATATA
>PNEQ01005779.1:0-24207 GCA_003012365.1 Medauroidea extradentata
AGAGAGAGAGAGAGAGAGAGAGAGAGAGAGAGAGAGAGAGCACAGTAGACAAATTTTAAAATTTACTAAATTTACTAAATATTCAGTCAAAATATGCACACCACCTTAAAATGTACAAAAAAGGTTTACACAATAATGGAGGCACTAAGGTAGGTTAGAGTTGCTTTGTTTTTCAACAACAGTTTTATTTGTTACACGTGACATACACAAAAAATTCGGAGTAACAGACCAATGTTGGTATGATTTATATGTATTTGCATTGGTGCAACCAACAGAATACAGCCTAACTTGTTCAGGCAGTGTGTGCACAAAAATAATCATGGGTAGGACACTGTGAAAATATGCTGCTTGAGTAAAGCACCCTATCACTTAGTCATATTAGCTCACACCTCTGGTGACAGTTATTAAAAGAAAATATACTACTGTATGAGAATTCCAGAAAAATATGCATTTAACACTCTAGCCAGTTTAAATTTAAAATATTTTTGTTATGTTTTTGTGAAAATTGTAAATAACATGGCTATTTACAAATCCGTTTGTTGTTGTGAAGGAAAGATATATGTTATTCATTGAAAAATTAGTATTTCTGAAGCCCTTATTTTTCTTCCTTTCTGTGAATCTTTCTTTTCATCACTAGTTAATTAAAAAATGGCAGTGCAAGTAATTGACACAGTACAGTCATTTGGGGTAACTTTGTACCGGTCAGGGCAACTTTGTACCACCAACCTAGTTTAATTTTAAATGTATTATCTCAGAATTTAAGAATATTGTTGTGTTCTAGATGAATACATTTTTTAATCTTGAAGTTTGCATAGTGGGTGAATGCAACAAAGCTATTATATAAAAGAAAATTCCTGGTACAATGTTACCCCAAAATGGTACAAAGTTACCCCAAATGACTGTATATTGATTTCATTGTATCCAAACTTTAACATGTGAGGGGACAATACAGTGAGTGAGTGATTTTAGTCAGCGTTTAACATTGAGGTGTTCAGCGCTGGAGTATGAAGAAGTGCCATAATGAAGGGGCGGGGGAAACAGACCAGCGGCATTGTCCAACATGATTCCCATATGTGAAATCCGGGAATCAAACCCACCTCGAACCCAAATCACCTTGGTGTGAGGCGAATGATCTGATCATTTGGCCACCGTGGCCCCATGATAATACAGCGAACCCTTGATAACTCGGACTGAAAGGGGGGAGAAGCTGTCCGAGTTACGATTTGTCCGTGTTGTCGAGGGGCGTCCGTGGAGGAGGGGTAATCAGTCATTAATCACAAGAAACGTGAGGAAATCAGTACGCTATCATTTCTAAAAGCAAAAGAGGCGGCAATATACACTGCTTTGTACGTATCAATTTACAGGAGGGGGTAGTGGGGAAATTATCACTGTAACGTGGAGAACTATAATCGAAAGAACATTAAACAACCTGGGCCAGCAGATTCTTTTTTATTTATTTTTTACAGTACTTCTGGCTGATCTTTTTTTATCTGTGCTAGAAGCTGGCACCAAGGCACCCTTATACCACATAAAAGTTCTCACCCCCTTGTCACGTCTGGCTGGCGACAGTCTCTGTGCGTGCATGTATGTGTGTGTGTGTGAGATAAGCTAGGGTGGTAGAGCACGAGCGGAAGTAGTCAAGGTCAACCGGTACAGTCTCAACAGTAATAAAAACACCACACACGCAACTCACGAGATGTTTACGTTAAAAATTGCTCAACATCAGCATGTCACAGTGTCTGCAGCCAGCTGCTAGTTTCCTATGAGAAATCGTTTTTTTCCAGGGCCTCTTTGCTAGAAAACGAGGCCAGGAGCAACGTAAATCTCAGTCTACCTTCCTCGTTTTTTTTTTTTTTTTTAGTTGAAGTATACGGCCGTGGTTGAAGTGACAATGTGCGCTTATAGGCCTCCCTTCATACTGTCTTACCTTGGCTGCGTCGTCATAGATCAGTGACGTCTTTACACACACTTTACACTTAAAATAAATTTCACAGATACCATCAACATTAACGGGAACTCAATAATAGCCCATTCATTTTAACCATTTAACTTTTCAAAAGCAAGCGAGGCCCTCTAGAATGTGCGACCCGGGGCAAAAGCCCCTTTCTGCCCCCCCCCCTCCTTTTTATAATTTATTAAGCCCTGTTTTTTTTCGATATCGCGCCGGCCTCTAGCGTAGTGGGTTAGGCGCCAGTTTACGGTGCGAGAAGCCCTGGGTTCGAATCCTTGCTCGGGCATAGATGTTGTGTTGTTCTTTCACCTCACTTCACCCTCATCGGCTTGTAAGGCGTAGTTAAAGGGCCGTAAAACCCTCTCACCACCTTGCCTACATTGCAATGCAAACCAATGGCTTTTAATTTTTTTTTATCAATGTCTGGAACAAATTGTTTTGCAATCTTGAATTTATTCCCTTTAGGTGCCATTGTGACCTGTAGTTACTGTCCAATTCACCAGCATCATACTGAAATGTTTATTTATGACGCACGTGCGTGAATGGTTCGCATATGCGGTGAAGAGGGAGGAAAGAGAAAGAAGGGAGGTCTGCCTGCTGAGTTGCATCTCTACTCGCGCGCCTCGCTAGCAACATTTAATCACACGGAACCTGCCAGATATTTTACGGTGGGATTATTAAAGACTACGTAGCGATGAGCAACTGCTTTTAAAGCTTAATACTGTTCTTAAATAAAACGTGATGGATTTAAATGAGGCAGACACAATTTTCTTATGAATTTTGACCAAAAAAAATTTAATTACAATTAATTTTGTTTTTTGAAATTCTGTCCGAGTTATCCGAAGTCCAGGACATCGAGGTAGGAGTTATCGAGGGTTCACTGTATATTAATTTTTATTAAATTTTTTCATAATACAGTCTTTAAAATTACCTTTTCACATTTTAAAAGCGTATAGGAGGTTATAATAAGTTACTAGAGAAAACATTTCAGCTTGAGGCATGCAGACAGTAACCAAAGTAAGTTTCCAAGAATCAAATAAAAATAAGTAAAAAAAAAGTAGCTTCTTTAGCTACTCTTTACCCTGCTCTCCAGTCTGCAGTGGGTCAGTTAATGTGATAAAATGAAATTGGTATGTAGCAGAGCTACGGAAGTTGTCAATTCATTGCAACTTCTCTGACTTGGACTGAATGTTGAGAGATAGGATTGTGTGCAGGATTAAACTGCCCTCGTGTCTAAACTTGACTTTTAAAGATGCTGTAGACTTAGCGACTGCAATTGAGACTACAGGGAGGAATGTTGAAGATATAAGGGGAAGAAACAAGGAAGTGTGTGAGTCTGTACATAGAATGAGAAGTAATTCCAGAAAAGCAAGCGGAGAAGTTTGTGAACCGGGTCCTAGATTCATAGTAAAAGCGAGAAAAACTGACGTACAGGAGCAGCTAGTCACAAACGAACCAAGATCTGTAAATAAACCGTGCTGGAAGTGTCTGGGGGAACATAATCCAGACAAATGTAGGCATGTTAATACAGAACGTAATTTCTGAGGGAAGGTTGGCCATTTGGAGCATGCCTGTTTGACGAACAGAAGAGGTGGTGGTGCCAAGATCTAAGCAAAAAGGAATTAGACAGTTGAGCTCAGGAGGAAGTACTACAGTGGAACCTCGTTAAGACGAGTATGGGTTAAGACGAGAATACGGCCATAAATACAGTATTTTTGTGCACCGTCAATTTCTGTATTAAATATAACGTTAATTAATTCGTTTAATACGAGAGCATTTTCACGGTAGCGTACGTTATAACGACAGAAAAACGGCTGTACGTATGCGGAATGCATTACGTAAACAACTCGTGGCGCGCTCGGAATGAACATCGAGAGCTGCAAGAAAGAATCGATTGTGCGCAGCGTCCCGTACATATGGTGGTGCGCTCTTGACGCGAAACTCTGAAACGATAATCCCGGCGGAGCAGGCATCCACAGCGATAAGCGGTGATCGATACTGTGCGATGAGTCGACTCTATATCCACGCGTGTACACACAAAGAAAATTGTGTTACCTTTTTGTCTCCTGACAACTTTTATCGTCTTCGGGTTGGAGTTAGTTGCGCGCGCGTGTTTTCTGTAGCAATGGCAAGTGAAATCAAACGGAATGCAATCGATCTGCAAACTTTAAAGCTTCAGATTATTCGTGCTTCTTTGCCATGGCGGCCCAGCGTCCACGCTACTCTAGAGGCCGAACGCAGCCATGTTTTGCTTGCAAGATAGCGTAGCGTTATATAATTTAGCATTCAGATGAGAATTATTTTCTTTCGCTCATACATAAAGAATTTTTTCCTTATATGAAAATATGTTACGAGATGTGATGTTTCAAAGTGTGTATACTGTGCCACTGTTTTATCGTGTGTATTAGTTTCACATAAGCAGATGCATAAACAACACCCGGCATCGTCATTCGTCCACGAATGTTAACGTATACGTTAAGATTCAAAGGTGAAACTTTTTTATTGTGTTTATAAGACATTGACTTTACGTCGCTGAGAATATAGTACCCCAAAAAATTTTTGTTTTAGGGAAAAAAAAAAAAAAAAAAAAAAAAATTATTTTTTGAAAAACAAAAATATTTTGATATTTTATTGTTTTGTTGTTTAGAGGAGGTAATGGCGTGAACATATACGATATTCTGTTAAAATCATTCCAGCGGTTTTCGAGATTCAGGATGTTTAGTTTTTTGGGGACTTGCATAGCACGGCATAGGCACACTAGTACATACATAGTTACGGTAAGGGAGGGGGAGGGGAGAACTGACGATTTATCGGCAATATCGGTTGAGACGAGCATCTGTTATAACGACAATTTCTGCCGTCATTGTCAACTCTCGTCTTAACGAGGTTCCACTGTACATTCAAGTTATCACAGCAGACTCAAGACACCATCGATGGAGACGAGCCTTCGTACAGTTTGTTCCAGACCGACACCAAGGTAAACAGGCAGGCCCCAATATTGATGCAAGTATAGGTGGATGGGAAGGTTCACCACATGGAGATTGACACTGGAGCAGGGCAGACTATCATGAGCTGGGACACCTTCCGACAACTGTGGCCTAACGAGCCAGCATTGGAGGTGACCAACATGGTGCTGCACACATGGTCTCAGGAAAGGTTGCGGGTATTGGGGTCATGGCAAGTGAAAGTAAAAATCAAGTCAGCGAAGGTAACCCTTCCCTTACTAGCGGCAGAGGGCAGTGGTCCTAGCTGGTTGGGTCGAAACAAGTTGGCACCACTGGGGATATCATTATAAGGTGTATTCTCCGTGATGCAAGAAGGGAAAACCGCCCAGATGGTAAACAAATACCCTGATGTATTTTCCAGTAATCAGCTGGGACAGTACATGGGACCCTAGGTAACTCTGGAGCTACAGCCAGAGGCGAAACCGATCTTCTGAAAAAGCTGTTCTGTGGCATTTGCACTTCGAGACCAGGTAAGCGTAGATAGACAGGTTGGTTGAACGAGGGGTGTTCAAGCCTGTAACATTTTCCACCTGGGCAACACCAATACTACCCACTTGGAAGGCTGACAGTGCCATACGAATATGTGCAGATTACAAGTGCACTGTCAACACAGTGAGCAAATCCCGTGTCCATCTCCAGCCAACAGTGAATGAGGCATTTCCTAGCTGGGGGAACCTTGTTCACAAAGCTGGATTCAGAGGAGACCTACCTACAGTTGTCAATGGATGAGGCAACATCCAAAGTCCTGACGATGAACACAATGAAAGGCTTGTTTAAGGTCAAAAGAATACCTTTCGGTGTGAGTAGTGGGCCTGCAATCTTCCAACGAATGATGGAATCTCTGCTGAGAGGAATACCCGGGGTAGTAGTTTTGTTGGATGACATAATAACTACGAGTAAAGATTAAGACGAGCATTGGCACAGATTGGATCAAGTGCTAGGACGGATAAACAACGTAGGGTTACGGTTCAAAAGGCGCAAGTGCTGTTTTGCTGAAGAGTCTGTGGTATTTTTGGGGTACTGTATAGACACAGCTGGAACGCACCCAACAAATGACAAGGTAGAAGCAAATACAGAAGGCTAAAACGCCTACATTCAAGCATTTCTGGGCTTATTGAATTTCTACGAACGCTTCTTACCCGGCAAAGCCCTATAGGTTTGAACTATTTCACCAGCTGTTGGATTTTGGAAACCCATGGAAGTGGACAAGCGAACATGAGGAGGCATTTCAAGAGGCCAAATAACTGTTGCAGTCCAAGAGTGTTCTGGTTCATTACGTCCCAGAGAAACCGTTGATACTAACCTGTGATGCCTCAGAGTACGAAGTGGGAGCTGTGTTGGCACATGTACTGGCAGATGGAACGGAAGCCCCAATAGCTTTTGGGTCCCGCACCTTGCAGAAAAGCGAGAGAAACTACTCGCAAGTGAACAAGGAGGTCTTAGCGGTAATGTGTGGCGTCTGTAAATTTCAACAATTTGCGACAGGCCGCCCACTTACCATAGTAACCGACCACAAACCCCTTTGCTGATTATTGAATCAGACAAAACAGACTCCTGACATCTTGTCTCCGAGGCTGTTACGATGGAATCTGTGGTTATCAATATACGACTATCAGATGGTATATCGCCCTGGTGCAGCATCAGCCAGTGCTTAGGACGGTACAGGTCCCAGCAGTAGAGTATATACTAATGCTCGAGGTCATGCAGGCTTCACCAGTGGATGTGGTCACAATCCAGAGGGCTACAGAAAGGTTAAACGATAAGTGTGCCATGGTTGCACAAGAGGGAAGAAGATTGAAGCATTTAGGCCATATGAAGTACGCAAAGATTAGCTGTCTGTGGAGAAGGGATGTGTGCTGTGAGTTAGCAGAGTTGTCATTCCCTCAGTTTTAAGACATCAGTCATTTAACATTTTACATGGAGTGCATTGATGGCATGGGCAGTTCTAAATCCATGGCGCAGAGCTTCATGTGGTGGCCACAGATGGACAAAGAAATCAAACAATAGGTGGGAGAGCGTGGTAGATGCCAACAGTTGTGATCGGAACCCCACAGGATGAGGGATACGCCACGGGATGAAGCAAAGACCCCTGGGTGCAGTTGCACACCAACTTCTTTGGCCCTTTCCATGGACAGTGATTCTTAATTGTGGTAGATTCCTTCTCCAAGTGGCTAGAGATCAGGAAGGTATCCTCTAAGCGTTCGGCCAATGTACCACAAGAGCTTCGCGATATATTTAGGTGCCATGGCATACCCCAGTGTCTGGTATCGGACAAAGGAACTGCTTTTGTTTCGAAGGAAATGAGACAGTTTCTCACAAATAATGGAATTAGCCTGATTCAAACGACACCATTCCACCCTTCCAGCAACGGGCAGTCAGAAAGGATGGTGCCAACCGTTAAAGGGAAATTTAAAAAATCCTGGTTGGCGATTGGCAAACAAGGCTGGAACGGATACTGTTTGCTCTAGGAACGGTACCATGTAACGGCGATCAACAGTCACCGGCAGAGTTGCTCGAGGGCCGTAAGTGGAGAACTGTTTTAGATCTGATAGTACCAGAGGCCACAGAAGATCCGAACACTACAGTGGGGCAAAGCCAAGACACTATCTGGAGATTTAATTTTTGGGATGCAGTTCTGCTTAGAAACTACACAGAAGTAAGTAAGTACAGCATGCAATTCAGTTCAAAGAGGGGAGTAGAGTCTATACAGTGGTACGTAGTAATTGAAAGATGTTCAGACTACATGTGGACCAGTTGCTACGCACAGTGTGAGCAGCAGACCACAGGAAGCGGCCAGCAACAGTGGCACACCAGGTACCGCCAGAGTGCTGCGAGGGCGGGCCCACTACTACAGCATCATCTGTTGAGGAGGGTGACAAATCATCTGGAGAAGAATCACTACAACCCTTTAAGAGGTTTCCAGTGCCGGAGCCTCAGGAGACTAAGAAAGTTCCAACCCATGATTCTAGCAGAGTGAAACGGCCACCATTAATATTAAAAGATTTTGTACTTTAACATCTTAAAAGGGAGGATGTGATATACGTAAACTGTGATGTTGGTATGGGTGTATTTAGGATTAGGTAAACAGCATGTATAGGTTGGCACCAGTGACATGTGTTGTTGGAATGAACAGAGAAGCGTGATATAATGTGACTGCGAGTTGATGTTAATTAAGGCATTAAGTATGGACATAATAGTAACAAAGTTCTATAACATTAAAATGGTAAATATATTACTAAGTTACACTGTGACTTGCCCTAAAATTAATAAAAGCACAGCGACAATTTCAAGTGACACATGAACACCACAGATCTATTGCATTAGTTGGGTGCTACTATAAATCTAAGTTAACAGTATTTAAATTGTATCCTAAACTATTGTATTTTGAGGTAGCATAGCTAGTGTGATAATAGCCTACTTTAAACAAAACAAACATGCAAAATTACATCAGTCATATATTAAAATATTTATTAACAGAATAGAAGCTGTTTTATAGCAAAGAAAAAAGCATGAAAAAATAATATAAATAAAGTATAAAAATGTTCCTGGCATCATATTTAATAACATACCTACACAACAAATGTACGAAATATGTATAATTTTTTTTTTTATTCAAGCCTTCTTTAAACCCTGAATTACTTGCAAGTATTTTACAGTTTAACTTCACTGTTTGTAACATAGGTAGGCTACAATATTGTAAAAATGTTTTTCTCACCTTCTAGTAGAATTATGAAGATTAGACATACATAGGAAATATTCGTAGCCACCATTTTGCTTTTGTTTGTACTGATGAACACTTCACTATCTA
Source organism: Medauroidea extradentata (assembly GCA_003012365.1). NCBI lineage: Eukaryota > Metazoa > Arthropoda > Insecta > Phasmatodea > Phasmatidae > Medauroidea > Medauroidea extradentata. The sequence continues at coordinate 8,765 of PNEQ01005779.1, forward strand.
TGCTGAATTGAATTATCTGGAAGATTAAAGAGAAAAATTAGGAATTTGCTATCATAACCACTTACAATATAACATGTAACTCAGATGCCTAGTAATAATTTTATAAGTTTAAAGTCAAAAACTCTTACATGTTAAGCATTCTGACTTAAAATCCGCTACATGGTTAATGATATTTTCTGTGACACATGTGCTGTGAGAATCCCTAAATACATAGGATTAAAGTCATAAACAAGGGAGAAGTCTGAAGTTTCAAACACTCAGTTTGCCTGCTCAAAATGTTCCATGCTGACACATTAATACCAAATCCTCAAAAGATAAATAACCCGTTCATATTACATTCACAGGTCAAAATCCCATCAGGCAGACAAACCTGCAGTGTAAATTAACAAAATTAAAATGTCCCAGCATCTAGCCAATCAAAGATTTGCCAACTTGTAGGGTGGGTTGGGATGTTCCAGTACAGAAATCTGCTAGGAATGGAATTCCCATTGTGACTGGCCATCCTCTTCTTCATCCTTATGATGAGAGCATCCCATACATGGCTACATACAAAATGTGTGTTCAACATGTGTCATTATATACAGTACTAAAATATGCTCGAAAATTTTAGAATTATGTTGAGTGCTTGTTTGCAATTAATCATGTCTTTATATAAAATTATCATCTGTTATGTGTATAATAGTTTGCATGCAGGCCTACATACACTTACAAAAACATTTTGCACAGAATAATACATTCATTACGCCACAAAATCATGTGTAAACAATGTCAAACATGTTGGTTTTTCCCCTTAAAAACTGGTGTTATGGATTGCACTAAATATTCACTACAGTACACAAAAAAAAAAATTTTTACAATGGGTTGGCAAAATTACATATAAAATCAACGTATTCCTGAATTAGGATGTTTGACGTTTTTAACACAGCCTAGTAAGAACTATTCATAAGGAAATTTCACTTTTTGTTAAGGATAGGCTAGGCCTACTTAACACAAATGATTTTGATTTACAGCTCCAATGAATAAACAGAGAACCGAGGATAAATATACATCACATTTGTCGAAGAGTTCTGGAATAACTCGTGGTTATCAGCACTGTTCAACAATACTAGTCCATACCAAATGAATGAGGACCTGGCAACTGGCAGTAATGTGACAAAAAACCATAATGTGTGCCTATATTCTATTTACTACTCTTACTTTAGAGCTCGTAAATAAATACATGTGGGTTAATAGTTTGTGATTGTTGTCCTATGAGCACTGTGTCAGTATGCATCTGAAAGTAGTTCCCATTTATAACAGTTAATCATTGCATGTCTGTTTTTTACAAAGTAATTACATTTTTATCTTATAAGACATACATGCTTTTACTATGCAGGTGTGGAATTTTTACATGTACCATTTTCGACACAGCTTGTTTAAGCATTAGGCCAGTCGTTATCTGTATCCTGTGCATGTGCCACGAGCAGTGAACAGTCTGTTCCCACCATTATTGTTTCAGTTGAGCAACACGGCATGTAGGGGTCAGGAATTGTTCGCTGATGTTGTGAAACATACTCAGAAAAAACAGTTAAGATTGGTGAAATGATAGTGTTCTGAATGTTTTTACTATCGTTAACAGCATCATACGTTACTTGCTAAGGAATTAGCTGCTATTACAGCTAAGGTGATGTGTGTGTGCATTGTCAGTATTTTCAGTACGCGAAAAGAATTACAGGAAAAGGAAAACTTGTGACATCTGAAAAGATGAGAATGATTTGTGTTATGTCTATTGTCAGTATATTACCTAGTAGCAGCCATCAACATAGTTCTGATTGCTGGCATTCAAGGCAGAATAATTTTGACCTCTAACGTAAAAGTAAAAGATTACACATTTTCCCAATAACAAAGAGTCTTATGAAAAATATAGAGAAATCTGCAACATAAAGTTCCAACACTATGTTCGACTATCTTAGGTGTAATAGGTGTTGTGAATGTGATGGATAACTGGCGGTGAAACATAAAAAAAATTATGACAATATGGATTGTAAATCTATCAACGCCCAGCTCATATCTGAATTATGATGTTGAAAAATAACTTCATCTGAAGAAGACAAGCAACTTTTACAAGTGGGAAAAGGCAGAAATAATCTAATTGCAAAACACAAGACCAAGGCAGCGATTGTCATGGAATTTGGAAAAATTATGAATGTCCCCTACATAACAATGAACAACCTGTATTACCACAGACAGCTGTTATTTTACATATTCTCTGTATATCTAATGCTATCTTCTACACGTATGTGGTAGTAGGAGTAAATGACATTTTCTCAATGTTATTTGATTTTCCTTCAGAAGATGTCTGTACATGACATGCCAGCTCAATAACCACTCTGCTCCTCTATGTCATGCCATTCTTCCTCAATCCTGGCTTTAATTTGTCAGTACTGTCTTCCAATTGGACTCATTATGCTAATTCCTCTACAATTATTACAATTTCTTCGGTCTCTCTTCTTGTGTACAGGTGTAATCAAGGCATATTTACATTTTTCAGGTAACTCACTTTCCTCTTACACACAAGCAATTAAAACGTGTGCAATATTTTTTAAACCTGCACAATGCAACATATAAGAAGTTAAATAGAAATACCTCGAAAATCTGGGGCTCTGTTGTTCCTCATCTGTTCTAATAGAATAAGAATGATGGAACTTCTCGATCAAGTAAAAGCAACTGTAATCTGTACACACGCTTTTAAGAAGTCACCTACATTTAAGTACCAGTTATTAAGTAATATTGCGGCAAGTTATTTCTGAACTATTTGAAACCACTAGAGAGCTACTTGATTTAAGATTTACTTTTCAAATGCCATCAGGAATTGGACAATAAAATCCCAATCAATGAGGAAACTCTTACATCTTCACATTATTATTTGCTGAAGATCAGGATGGACGCACTCTACATGACTAGAAACTGTGATAAAATATAAAAATGTGGTCTGAACGTACATTTTGAAAATACAAGAGTATTTGACTGTGGGCTCTGAAGGACTGGACTATCTACTGAAGGAAATACCAAAGAACTTGTATGGAGTTCATATGCCTAGGATCCATCTTTCTTTGGGAAACAGCCTAGTTGTGAAGATGACATAGAATACTGTATAAACCAGGGCAGGAAGGCTGCACAACTAAACAGCATTTAATGGAGTAAAGCTGTAACAAGTAATATTAAGAAGAGGAAAACCATGCAATAACTGACAGAATTGTGCTTACAACTCACAGTCACAGTCGACAATAAAGGAAACTGCAGAGCTTAGAGATGGATGTTATAAGAAGTTGTAGTGTATCATGACTAGACAAGACTGTAGCTACCAAATAAAACTATCAAAGACAAAACGAATATGGGACTTGACATCATAAATAAGATTGAAAAGAGAAGATTAATGTGGTATACTAATCTAATGAGAATAAGTAATTGGGAACCACCTGGAAGGAGAAAGCCCAAGGAGAATATGGGAGGCAAGGAGTTCAAGAAGCCACGAGTGTCAGACAACTAAAAGAAGATGTACTTGATATAAAAAAATTGGCAAACATGTCAAAAACTATGATTGCCAATATAACTACTTATTAGAATTTATTGGTTTGTGGACGTACGCCATTGCAACTGACAATATTCTGTAACTCATGCTGTGGTCAGAATAAGAACTTAAGTCTTTAGAATACTATGATACAAAAGCTTTTATGAAGAAACTAAACAAAATCAAAGTTGTTTTTCCAATTTACTGACATTCGTATTCGAGATGTGACAAAAATATAGGTCTGCTGAACCAATAACTTATGCTGAGCTACCGTGTTAATGGAACTGTGTTGCCAAAAATTCTAGAGGTAAGACTTCACAGTTTACAGTGATTTCTTGTGAAAATCAATATATTTTAAAATGGTAAACAAAGTTCCTCTTAGATGTATTTGTGCCTAAATGTCACTTCCAAATGAGGCTAACAAAAGAATTGACTCTTACTGAACACTGAGGCACTGTCTCAGTTACTGGCTTTTGTATCTTATACATTTATATATTCAACTTTATAAACATTACCACAGTAGCGACTGTCGCCACGACATGCTGTACACAGTCGCCAGCAGAACTGCCAACAAAATAGAACAATACAATATACAACACTCCTCCCCACCAGTACAAGTTTCATTTCTTACACACCAATGAATGTTTCTACATTACAAAAGGACTAATGTTCGATTTGCCAGAATCATAAACAAAATATACAATAATCATGTACTCTTATACCTAGATGCAAGTAACATTGACAGTTTAGAGTTTAGACACATGATGCACAAACAATCAACACACTATACATCTGCAATTACTTTTGGTACTCTTTTGCGTCAGGGGTATCGTCTCTCATTTTCAAAACCCTTGAATCCATCCTTAAGGCCTGGCTTGAAGGAAGAAGTGATGCTTCTGAACCGCGTGAAGGGTGAAGGTTGTCCCTTGTGTTAACGTGTAACATGGAACCCAAACAGGTTTCTCGGAACAAAGAATCCTCGGGTGGAAGAGAGGGGGAAGGGGGACCAGGCAGAGGTTGACGGCTGGGTGTCGCATTGTCCTCAGCAAACTGGTTGGGAGATTCACTTCTCTGTTGCTAATCACATAACGCTGGAGGAAAAGAAGTTTCAATAAACCATTTTTGTTCTCATTTCTCAGTTATTTAAAAAAAAAAAAAAAAACAGAAACCACTGCTTTTTTTCTCACAAAGCGAAATTAGATTGTGAATGTGTTGAAATTTCTTGAATACTTTCTACCAGTTCAGGCATATATATGTGACAATTTTCTTGCACAGCATATAGTCTGAAACAATGTGCGCAGAATATCTGCGTGCATCTTTCTCTCGATGTGCGGGACACATGGTCATGGCAACACCTTGCAGTACCTTATTGCACGTTGTCGTAGTTAGATGGAAAAACATTTGAGAGTGTCTTTATAAATTGACGGTGAGAAAAAAAAATAATTATTATAAAAAAAAGTGTGTCAGTGTCAAAAATATTTCAAATAGTCTCGTACGCGAATTGCTAAACTGCTCAAAACACGGTAGGTACAGTACCATTACGTCTTTGTATTTTTCTGAACAGCGTTATTTTATTTAGTGTTCTGACTATTATTAGGATTTTTTTAAAATATTTTCCGAGAGAAAGATGATTTAACTTCCAAGTTCTTTAATGTCATGGATGCCTAGCTTTCTGATTTTTGAATGATTTTTGCAATGAGGGTGTGTCACCAACTGAAGTGTTTTGTTGGATACATACATATGCTAACAATTGTTGCTGAATTGCAGAAAACCCTCCAGTTACATAAAAGTAAGGACAATGCACAAGAAAATGAGAGAAAAAAAAAAAAAAAAAAAAAAAAAAAAAAAAAAAAAAAAAAAAAAAAAAAAAAAAAAAAAAAAAAAAAAAAAAAAAAAAAAAAAAAAAAAAAAAGGAAACATATAAATAGTGTCTAAAAAGGTTGGCGTTGACAAACTCACAAATAATTCCAAAATAGGAATTCACTTCAGTACACAACATAAAAAACTTTATTAGTTTCCATTACGTACCGAATTGTATTCCTATTTCGAAATTATTTATATGTTTGTTTGACTAATAATTTCTGACTTCCTTTACTGTTTCTTCATTTCTAGCCTAATTTCCTCTACGAAAAATAGGCTTACGAGATCCTGCGTCTGTATGTCTGTTTCCCTCAACTTTTGACCGTAGATCGATTAAATCAAACAGGATAGTAATCTGACTTGACATTTGTGTATTTCCCTATGTTATGTTCATATCATCAAAATGATGACCTTTTGAACATTTTTCAATCACACTACATATTTTAAGAAACGCTACTTTCGATTTTCATTAAAATCGCCACACATAAAGAACCTAGGAAGACAACTTGGACTTGTATTTATTTTGTTAATGACGTATCCATAGTTTCAAAATGGCCTCTATATATATATATATATATATATATATATATATATATATATATATATATATATATATATATCTGTGTGTGTGTTTTCCATAATTTGACATATATGAGGAATAATGTATCTCAAGTTCGCCAAATTCAATACACATGTGCAACATGCAAAGCTGACTGGACGTAGGCTACGTGTACTTCATTCATTTTGTTTCTATACTTTAAATGGGTGGCCATTTTTATGTTTTTAACTTAGTAAAATGTATCTGAGGAAATATTTTTCTGAATTTCAACAGACTTAGTACACATACACAACATATACATGCTAAGCTGTCTTTACTTGCGTGTTTTTCATTCATCTTATGTTCATATTTTCAAAACCGTGGACATTTATATAATTATATCATAATATGACATTTTTGAGAAAATATTTCTAGGAATTTCGTTAAGCTTGGTACACATATACTAAGAAACTGACATAACTTTACTGAACAGAATTTCGTTCATCCTATGTTCATATTTTCAATCAGCCCCAGTTTTTTTTTTAATTGGTATGGAATGTCGGAGGAAACACCTTCTAAATTTCATTAAATTTGGTACACATATATTTCTCAATGTTATGACTAAACTTTTGTGTATTTCTTTAATCTATGTTCATATTTTCAAAATGGAAGTTTTTATATTTTTAACATAAAATGACATAGCTGAAGAAATATTTTCCCCTATTTCGTTAAATTTGGTATTACTACATACTAAGTTGGCTCGAATTCTGTGTATTTCGTTTAGTGGTCATATAATACTTATAGGTTGGCTTTACGTTTATGTGTTTTTATTCATTCCATCCTCGTATTATTAAAATGGAGGTTGTCTGATCATACATCAATGACACTAGTTTTCTTACGAACAATTGTTCGGAACTTCATACTGGTTACATATGTCGGCCATAAAACACATTATTATTACACGAGATATGTAAGGAACCATTTTTCAGAGTTTTTTCAAACTCTGTACTCATATAGTACTTAATAAGTTAACTTGACATATATTTATTCAGTTTACGTCACATTCTTGCTATAGAATTGGTGACAAAAAAGAAAAAAAATTATCACGCGAAGCAGTGGCAGATTTAGAAAGGTATTTTTTGTGTGTGTGTGTGGGGGGGGGGGCATATGTGACTTTATGGATTGTAAAAAATACCAGACACCTCAAAAGTGTTGTTCATTGTTACAGAACATTAAAAATAACACACATACAAGTAAGACTCATTAAATGAACTTGTATCATCAAAGAACAAAACTCCAGTTTCCTTGAGGCGACTGAACATACTTTGGCTATGTAATGTTGAGCACAATTGTAGGAAGGGGAGGGGGCAACAAAGAGATGTGCCATTTTAATTTCAGCGATCGGAAAACGAACCTATGAGGTTCTTCGGAATTTGTGCGAACCCAAGAAGATGCAAGACAGAAGTTACAAAGAATTAGTGACGTAGCGTAGCCAGGATTTAAGTTTGGTGAAAAGGGTGGGGGGGGGGGGCAACAGTCACCCATCCCCCCTAATAAAACGGGGGTTCCGGGGGTCCTCCCCCAGAAAAATTTGGATTTCAAGGTGCAAAATGAGACTATTTTAGCAGTTTTCGTAGTAAATAAATAAATAAATAAATAAATATATATATCATGTTTTCCTTCATTTTTTTAAAATTATTTCTTATGTCATCAGTAATGTTTAAGACTTTCTTAAAGTGTCTCTTGAAGATTTATTAGAAACATGTTTTTTTATAACACTGAACGATACACTTTAACTGTTGTGTATTATGTGTTGGTATCTCATATATATGCAATCTCTTTATTAAAGTCTTTTAATTTAACTTATTTGAGTAATGTAATATTTTTAGCCCGAATGATCAGAAGAAAAGCCTACGTTATTTGCCATCAGTTAAAGGAAATTCTCGCTTAGCACATGAACTGTGATACATAACATGTCATATGTGTTTTGTTTTACACAAAACTGCCAAAATTATTGCCAGTATCTTTACATATTAGAATAAAACACAGTCCAAATACGTGCCTATATTTTTAAAAATATAGCATACATTTTAAACATATTTGTAACACCTTTAAAATAAATGTAACTGCTTTTTGAAAACTGATGTATCGAGAAAAATAACAACTGAATTGTAAAACAGAAATATAACAGCATTTGTTTGACATTACGCCTTACCTTCCACCTTTAAAGATCACATAAATATGTTTTTCAGACATCTTACATGGCAGGTTGTTGGCTAGCCAGTCCCTTTACACCAGGAGGAACAAGCTTATCGCTGACGAGAGTAGTTGAATACAAGACTGCAGTGAAATCACTGCATGCCTGTAAGTCCTCTGTTCATGAAGACAATATTATTCTTTACGGATTCACCTGTCACGCGTTCACACTGTATTACAATGTTGTAGGCCATGATTTGACATATAAAACAAAATGTATATCTTTATATTTAAAAATGTTGAAATGTTGAAATTTTCATTTTTAAATTCAACCTTTTTTAATTATATACAACAATATTTTATTATTATTATTATTATTATTATTATTATTATTATTATTATTATTTGTTTTTACATGTGCCTATGACATTGTTAAACACTGTGAATTTTTTATTGGTATGTCAGTTGGTTTTAGTGGCTTATATAAAACCGTAAAGTGTAAATTTTGACGTTTACAACTAACTACGCAAAAACTATGAGATATACACAAATTTCCTAAGAGGAAAAATTTAATCACAATTTATGTCTTTAATAAAAAAAAATATCTGGTACAAGTATGAAAATAAAAACAGATGTTGAAAACTGAGGTAAACCGCACCCTTAAGGTGTCTAGCGAACGACTGGAATATTCAATTGTCGATAAAATCTTTACTAATTTGTTTGCCAAGTAGATATTTTATTAGCAAACGTCTATTTATATAGCATTGGACAGTAGTATGCTTTGTTTTGGAGTAAAACATTAAAATTGGTATTTAGAAAAATAGGGGGTAGAAACACAAAATCCAGAACAATTAAAAACTGTAATTTTTATAGTTTTTAATATGACAATATCCACGACTCTATAAAAACAGACTTTCAAAAATACTCGTGTTTTGATTTGGAAATAATTTTAACATCTTTAAACCTATCGCACAGAGATATTGTTATAGAAAAATTATTTTAAAATAAAAATTTGAGTAGGCTATTTTTGAAAGTCAGAGTCCTGGATATTGTCGTATTAAAAATTATAATACTTTCAGTTTTCAATTTTTATGGATTTTTTAAACACCCATTTTTATTTTTTACTCGAAAGCAAAGCATAGGCCTTCTTCCGTCCAGTGCTATATAAATATACGTTTGTAATCAAAATGTCTACAAGGCAAAAAAATTTCATTGAAATAAGATGAGTAGTTTAGATTTTATCGACGATTGTATATTCCAATTGTTTGCTCGACACCTCAACTTTCCATACTCCTTAAATAGTAGAACTTCTAAAAAAAAAATACCTATAAATAAATAACTTTTAGCATTTACATATTTAGGAGAATATATCCTTAAAATGTTATGTTTATAGGGCTAATTAGTTTGGATTGGGCATTTTTGAGTGGATGAGGTCATGCTCTTAGTTTATAGGTTTTAGTTGGCCTCATTGATGGTTTGATGGTATCAATTTAATCAAAAATTGAATGTTTGAAATTATTGAAAAAACTTGCGTGTACGACTAGAAGTTGAAACTGTTCTACCGCTACCTAATTTAGCAGTCTTACTCACACAATTCTAGTAACCGAGTTTTTTGAATTCTTTGAGTTACATTTCACAACTTAGTCCAAACACCAGACAAATTACATATGAAACTTTACAAGACCTCATCGGCTCTACCTCTGAAAACTCATCAAGCTCAACAACTCAAATAAAAACACATGAAATAATTTGCTGGACTGATTTCGGCAAATTTTTATAAAGATTAAATGGTTATTTGACAAAAATTTACTGTATTGCGTTTGAGGTCGATAGGCAACGGTTATTTTAACCCGGCAAAGTAACTTTATTTCACTCAAAATATATGATTTTGTAGTTTCTCTAAAACTTTTAACCGGAAAAAACAAATATAGTTTTTAAACACTCTATTCCCAACTATTTATTCTTTCACAAAATGACCTCGGAACTAAAAAAAAGTAATCTATAGCAAGGCAAAGTAATCTATAGCAAGGCAAAGTTATCCCCGCAGTGTCAAAATTCCCTGATTTACTGTAAAAATAAGCAATATAATTTCAACTACTCATACATCAATGAAGTAATTAATTTTAAACCATAACGGTACTTTTACACCAGCGTCGCCATCTTCCCTTCCATCTTGCTTCGGCACTTTGATAAAATATGACAATAGATTATTTCCTTTTCTTTTATTCACACATATCAAAACTTTTGTGCAACGTAACTTCACAAAGAAATTAAATTACATTTTAAGCAGCGTAAAAACGGTTCGAAAAAGCTGATGTAGCACAGACATTTACAGCGCTGCAGAAGTGATACATTCAGCCTACAGACTGAGAATAGAGTCAGGTCATGTGGATAACAAACTCGGCACACTTTCTAGTCACTTGAAGCAGGCAGTGCTATTGTCTGAAGAGTGTGGTTCAAGGAGTAGGTAGCCTGCAACCCTGCTGTGACAAGAGACAGCACTCAGAAAAAAAAAAAAAAAAGTAGACGGGAGAGAGAGAGAGGCTTTGACCCGGACGTGAATTCTTGCAACTTAGTACAAAATACACCTAATTTCAGATTCCAATGTACCAGACACATTATTATTATTATTTAAAAAAACCTACATCATGTATTTGTGATCATTTTAGTAATTGAATTGCCGAAACTTTCATAAATATATTTATGCAGCATTAGATATATATTTTCAAATTTGAGTCTTTCGGTTTGGGGAGGGGGGCTGCCCCCTTGGCCCCCCCCCCCACCCTCTGGATATGCCACTGCCTACCTAAATACAATATGGACCCAATGCAATGCACATAACCTAAAGCCACAAGTATTACAGAAAAGGACAATCAAAATAATATTCAACTTACCTTATCTCACACCTACAAGATAACTATTTCTTAAAACACAGATATCCCCTATCATGATGATTTCAGAAATGAGCTCTCTTACATTTATAAGAAAATAACAGAGAATTTAATGAAAAGCCTAACACATATCACAACCAGATCAGAAATCCATTGCTATAATACAAGAGGGAAAAACCACCCAGACCTAGCAGCCAAAAAGTCCACCAAATATGGACTAATGTCCTTTTCATACGTTGAATACAAAAAATTTAACGAATTCCCCTAACATATAATGCATAAGAAGTATTCATCGTTAAAAAAAAAAAAAAAAAAAACTATTTGTGGGAACAACACGAACATCATTAACCAACTACAGCTAAAACTTGTGACCCCTTTTATATAACTTGTCTCTGTATAAAGAGCTGAGCTCTAATAAGCAGGTGTGAAGAACAAAATAATATAAGTAACTCTACAAAGATTACCACACGGTTGTATATTTAAAATTGATCAGAAGCTGATGTTACATATAACTACATAATTTGTCACATCTGTTCCTTTCCTATAAGATATGTTAAAACTATAGTTAAAATGTTTGCTGAATTGTGCCATCTTATAGGAGTTACATACATCTTATGTAGGCCTATACAAAAAGATTCTTGTAAATAACTATGATGTGCACTGTAGATAAGAATGTCCTATTGTTATGTACTGACTACTGTAACCACTATTGCTAAAGTTGTGCTTGCAAGCAGGAAAAAAAAAATACTTGCAGATAATAGTTCAACATAACATCAATCATTACATAGTTCCCTGCCTAGGCCTATAGTAAGTTAGGACCACGATCGTAGAAGAACCGGTCTGGACACTCGCCTATCTAACAATGTATTTTGCTTGACCCCCTTGTTGTTTGGCTGTAGTTCGTCAAGTTACCGAGAATGTCGTACTTTTTGACGCTGTTTTCCTGGCGGTCTGATTCAAACTCCGCCCACTTTTTTCCATTGTTAAATTTATAAAGTAAATAAAGATTGCTGGAGCCTTTTCTTAAATTTGTGAACGAAGTAAGTATTTCATAAATAAATTGAGGAAAATACGTTTTGATAAATTGTTTATCTAAGTGGGGAGGAACTAGGCGGAGTTTGAGCCGACCGCCCTGACAGCAGCGTCAAAAACCTATAGCATTGTTGTGAACTTAGTGAACTACAGCCAAACAACAAGGGGGGTAAGTTTCCAGACCTGTTCTTCTACGACCGTGGTTAGGACCTAAGTTTTTAAGGTTATGTTACCCCCACACGTTTTAATGCAGAGTTGCCAACTTTTTTTTAGAAAAAGTCACCAGATCGATCAGTAAAAATCACCAAATTTTCAGAATTCTTAAAAAAATAGAAAACATAGCTTAGCACTCATAGATAATATTACTTACTACGGTAATTTACGTGAAAATGTGTGATTTCCATTATGTTGAATACAATATTGTTCAAAACCATATCAGACTCACGGCTCACACAAAAATTACATGTCATATCATCCTACATAGTCAATAGAGATATCTATTTAAGTGAAATAAGATTGTGATTTACTTAATCTTCCATGTCGTCGTCATCATCCTTGTCCTCTTCAACATCTTTGCATGTGGAAGCCTCGCGTTCAGACTGGTACGCTTGAACTATTCCTATTTTTTAAAATAATTTCTTGAGGAATTACGTAGTCATATTAACACTTCTTTTTTCTTTGCAAACCAAATTTCACACACAAAATTGCATGAAGAGTATCAATTTTCATTCTGTTGCACTTTTCATTTTTAATCACATTTACCACGCTAAACACACGCTCAACTGCAGCATTCGAATATGGCACTTCCACTTTCATTAGCCACGATTTAAAGCGTTGATCTTAAACTCAATCATTACAAAACTTTTGAGCGTAATTATTTTTGGATTTGCTCATATTAATATCCACGAAAATGCTTAACAAAAACACACACGCTACCTTTATTTGTCCCGCACACACTGCACTAGAATAGAATGCGTGATTGGCTTTGCGTCGGTAGAGGCATAAACCCGCAGCCCAAGCATGCATGCAAGCATGCACTGATAGCGATTCTCCGTTCACTCTATGTTGAGTTCTGGGGCCTTATTCTGTAACTTCTCATCGGTAACATCAGTCATCCGTTACTGACTTTTGTTAGCGTCAGCAATACAGATGGTCACGGGTGACTGTCTTTCAATAGTATTCTGTTAACCATTTTTGTAATGTTCTTTAACAGCTGTGATATAGGTTTGGCAACATTGTAGGTACCTTTCCGAAACCATTAAAATTGCACCGTAAATGTTATATTTCTGGCCATTAGTAGTAACACGCGGCCACACGATTTACATATTGATGTGCGGCAACGTGAACGTGTTTTTAGGTTAAAGGTTGGATCAACTTTGTGAAATGGAGGTACAAGCTACGAAGTTTCGTTCTAAAAGAACGAGTGTTTGGCAGTAAGAAATAATGTTGAATTTCATTAGGCAAAATAAGGAATGTTTCAGAGGTAAATTTTGATACCGCAATGTTTTTATTTTTCGTGTATGAACAATCGCCTATATTGATTTTCGTCGATTTCTGTGAACGGATTTACGGTATCGCGTGTTTACCTCCTCATCAATTGCAATGCCGACGTTTTTCCTAATTTTCAAGTTCATCTAAGAAATATAACCTTCGCAATGCCACCGCCATATTTACATTTTCACGCACACAATCCCGCTAACACCACCTCCCTAGCTGATGTTACATAAAGTCGCTCACGAAGCGTTTGAACGTCAGCCACGGCGCCATGAAGAGTTACAGAATACTAATTAGTCTCGTAACGGTTGTCACGTGGTGACATTCTCTACGTAAGGAACGTATATATGAACACAAAACAGTTACAGAATAAGCACCCTGAAGTAAACAAATAAAGTAATATCATTGCACTTCGCTAGCTTCTAATTGGCTCAATTTGTGCGTCGCGCCGACCTACCATTACCAACCGACAAAAAAGTGTACAGTTGGCATCATAGGAAACAACAACGCCATATATATTAAAACAATATTGCGTGAAAATGTCGTACGTGTTATTGATATAGGGAAACAAAAATTACACAAAAACTTGACAAAAATGTTGACATCATGTGTAATTACTGTATATTTCAAAACTTAATAGTAATTGTCAAGTCATGACTAACGATTGTATTCAAATATTCCGGTATTAATGTAACGAAAATTTGGTACTACATGCAGAAAAAAAGTTGTCAACAAGATGAGTGATTAAACTTACTGTAAAGTCCTCCTGGATTATTTTGTACTTCGCTTTGGAAAAATTACATTTTATAAATCACCAAACAATCTGTCGATAATTCACGACACATATTGTTTTTTTATACATAAAAGATTGCTTTGTGAGGTTTTTATTCTTGCCTTATAAACATCACCACAGTTTGTTCAGTAATGAAGACATATATCCACGTTTCGAAAACCATGCAAGACATTTTCACTGTTCACGTCCAGCATCACGTGACCTAATCTGCAAGCGACGTAAATATAAACCGACGCGAGGACGGAACAAAATAGAACAAGGAACTTTGGTTCGGACCACGCGGCCGTGGATCGGACGAACTGGAACGGAAAATGGACGAACAAAGAAAAAAAAACATTCGCAGTAAACATAACATTGACGCGTTAACGTCCAAAAATACTTCGAAAAAATAAAACATTATATCTGATTGCGATATTTCTGACTTATTTTTACTGTGGTAATTATTACCGAACTAAACTTTTGGTATCTTTAGAGTATCGTACGTCTCTAAATACTGGCAAGTGTACCAAGAAACTCGTACGTTTAGCAGTGCGTCAGTCGTTAAATAACTCGTGAACCAACTGTACGGACGTTTCGTCTGCTAACCATAATTTTTTTTATTTATTACTGATAGGCTCCCTGAGCATTGCTCTTCAAGGGTAGCAATAAATACAAAATATATACAATATACAGACAAGATGGCAAACAGTTGTGTTTCTTACACTACAAAAGGTAGTTTACAGCACTTACACACATAGTAAATCAAATGTCCTCAAAGAGAAAGAAGAGGAAAAAAACAATTTTTTGGTGGTTTTGTGATTACATATTAAATGCAATTTTACTTACAGCAACATACTATACACTGTTTTTCAAACTGTTGACTTACTCCTAAAGCATGTCATCAAAACATGAATTCTTTTGAGCCTAGTTAAGTGGACAAATCAGACATTAGATTACATACTTGCTAAAGACATACACTTAATGATCTTTAAAGTGAAAACATTTACACTATTTTATATAAGTTTCAGTGTGTATCATTGGTTACATAGTGACTTTCGCACTGTATTAAACAGTGAGAGACAAAAACACAAAGCAGTACTTATTCCCTTA
>PNEQ01005780.1:0-24199 GCA_003012365.1 Medauroidea extradentata
ATATATATATATATATATATATATATATATATATATATATATATATATATATATATATATATATATATATATATATATATATATATATATAAAGTTTTTAAACCGAATAGGTCGAATTTTCACATAAGCGGTTTACTGTTTCAAAGGTGACATTTAAATTATCAGGAATGTTCAATTATTGTTCTATCTTTAACTTGAATATATTGCTGTAATGCCACTCCACTTATGAAACATTAAAGTGTTTATCAAATTTGAAAATATTTCTGGACTTTTCGTGTATTTAAATGAATCATTCAACTTGAGTTTTCTCCTACATTCTAACACCTTAACATTTGCTAATGAAACCAAACTGCATCGATGAATCAAAGGTTTCGTCAAGACCAAATAGTATACATCCTTGAGTTTATTTCAAGTGATAAAAAAACATATTTTGGAACATTTGTTACCTGGATTTTACTATCTGCACGAAATTTGCCGCCTTAGTCATTTGGGGTAACTTTGTACCGGTCAGAGTAGTCATGTACCACCAACATAGTTTAATTCCAAGTGAAGTGTTTCAGAATTTAAAAATACAGCTGTGTTCTAAATTGATGAATTTGTTAATATTTAAGTTTGCATAGTGATTGAATACAATGCTATTATATAAAATAAAATGCCTGGTACAATGTTACCCCAAAATGTTACAAAGTTACCCCAAATGACTGCATACAAAAAATTTTGCTTATGTAAAACATTCACGGCATTGACTGAATTTGCATAATTTTTTTGCTTACTCCAGTGACTTGGAAACGTTATGATGTTTTCTTCAACCGCCAGTTTTCACATGATAATACAAAAAATTACATTTTGAACTAGTTGGACTCCTAGACTTCTATTGTTGTGGCGGAATTCAGCCCTTGAACCCTCGTCACAAACGTAGTAAGGGGGTGACCTACAGACATTAAAATAAAGACTTATTTTCATTGATCTTAACTATACGAGTACGGTACATCAAATGAATTCCCCAATATAAATTCAAAACCCACTCTAGCTTAATCGACGTAATGCTCGGGGTATGTGGGTGACGCCGCCATAACAACTTCTGTAATGAGCACAAAGAAAATTAAGAAATCGGAAAATAGAGACGGTGGTAAAAATGGTGCTCCCATCGGAAATATGCCTCACTTTCGTCGTCCCTGCCTCGGCCGGTGCACACTATCGTTACGACCGACAGAAAACATTATTTCAGGAAAACATATTAGAACAGCAAGGAAAACGGCGACATGATTATTATTACGTGTTAGGGGGACGTCAACATGTACCGGCCTCTTCACAGGACACAACTTGTAAACTCAATAAAGTGCGTCCACATCGATCTTCACACGTGACGCCACACATGGCCGCCACGTTGTAAACCCAAGTCTCGCCGGTTAGTAGGTGTTTCATATATGCTCGTGAAATACAGTGAATGATTAAAACGGACACTAATTATCTCTAACAATGTATTTGAAAGATTCTTGCAGATTTAGTGAAATATTGTGGACATACGCCAGTGCAATGCTTTCTTGTCTCAGAAACCCATAGTAAATCAGGAAAAATTTATAAAGGAAAAAACAAGGCTCATTGGCTGAAATCAACACATATATAATATTTGTATGTGTTGACAGCATCCAGTTGAGTTTGTTCTTTATTGTTTGTCTTGGTTCACTCTTGGTTGTCTGAGACGACATAGCACCGCAGTGGCGTATATCACAATATTTCACTAAATAAATTATCTTTGATTTGGCAAAGTGTAGATGGAAACAGCAATCACAGGCAGCACTATACGGAATAATATGTCATGCTCTTATGACAATTAAATTAATGTTTGTAGTACATTACACATAATTTAATTTAAAAGAAAGTAGTCATTAAGATATTTGTAAATTGCAGTCCACGATATTTAATCTAATATTTTTTTTTTCTAAAATAAAAATTTTAATGGGTTCTAAAAAACATCTCTCTCCTTTTTTCCTCTTCCCAGTCTCTTCCACATCGAGATTAACAGGAAATAATAATAAAAGTGCGGGAAGTGGGGAAGGGGGGTTTAATATGCAAACAGTGCTGGCACTGCGACAGAGCATTCACTTATTACTGCAATGTTCGTAATATGTCAGGTTTTGATGTTGAACCTGCTAAGAAATTTCCCGAGTATGGTGACGCAGTTTTAACACACTGGAAACACATTCAGGGGGAGCTGTGCTTGGTCATAGCTTCAGTCGTTTTTATTCCAATTTTCCTAAATAATTTCTGGCGAATTCTAGGTTAGTTCCTTACAGCAGACCAATGCTATTTCATTCCCCCTCTAATTAGTCCGAGCCGTTTGTAGCTTACCGTCGCTCTGACCTCGTTCTCGACAAGACTTTACATTCAAAACAGATTTCAATAGCAACACTATATTCTACCCTGAAAATCCAACACTAATTGTTTTGTTTCACACTGAGCGTTACACAGCAGTGGCGATGAAATCTAGCAGTGAAGAAGATGAACTGCAATGTAAAAGATGTTCCGCAAGGCCTCATTCGTTGAAGTATTATGTAATATAACTTAAAGGCTAGACACATAAAATGTTTAAGATATCCTTTCGGTTGGGCGTGGAGTGTTGCGACCTCCGGTAGAGCTTAGCAACAGAAAGTATCGGGCCTTAGTATCAGAGTGCAGTGGCTATTGAATCACGGAAAGGACCCATATGCAAATATACAGCCTCTATGCGCCAAGGCAATCCAAACCTCCACGCGGGTAAGATCACCTATATTGGACCACTTATACTTGTTTTACCTTAAACAAAACAAAAACAAATAGTACAATAAACGAAACAATATAAATATATGTTGATCTCTAATGTATTACGAACCCATACGTACTTGACACACATTATTTTAACATTATTAACCTTTTCAAAAATAATAAGTTTCCCAAAATGGTGCTTGTTCCAATTAAGGAATAGTTTGTCCTAAATTGGACTACTATAGTCATAATTTGGACTGAACTATATTAACCACAATTCTTGCACATTAACAAACAAAATTGAACGTATATTATTTACAATCATGACAGAAATAATTTTTAGCTCGCGGCTTTACTTTAGTGCAATCCACATGAGCCCATTTTCTACAACGTATGCACTGAATCACTTCACGAACCTCAGTTTTATCACAAACACCACAAAACCACGATTCGTTTCTCTTTGCCCCACTTGTTTCAAAGGTCATGTCTCTTGAATGTTTTGGAGTTGTACTTCTCTTTTTTGCGAGTAATTCATTCTTATACGGCGAGCTTGTCAGGACCGCCACACCTGACGGCTTCCTCTTTCGGATATCACCAGAACTGCATGATGGGAGGGGTGATAAATCCCCAGCTTTCTTAAACATACCCCTAGGTGATGGAGACATTTTTTTCCTCTACAGCAGCATCATTTGAAGGATTTACACTCAGGCCTACCTCACAGTCTGAAGTTGAAGATAAGCTTTGCTCAGCCTGGTTCTTTTCTACAATCTCACCTTCCGTTTGCTTTAACATATTCACAAAATCACTGTCGACGAAAACATTTGGATCAACTGGTCATATTCCAGTTTTGGAGAAGCCGTTGGTTGCTATTGCGATGAATGCTGCCCTACCACAAACTTCACCAAATATTTCACCGACTTGGAACTGGGTGACGGTTTTACCTGGATTCGTTCTCAACCATTTGTCACATGCTTGATTGTAGTAGACAGACAGTGGCTTGAAGAAACTGACATCTAATGGCTGAAGACTATGTGTGCTGGCAGTGAAAGTAAAATTACTCCATTCTTCCTAGCGAATTCAATAGCTGCAATATTTTTCGTGTGGGTAGTGTGACCATCCAGAATGAAAAGAACTTTTTTGTCTGGAGTAGGACCTGTTATAACGAAGTGTTCAAGCCACTAAGGAAAACCTCAGTTGTAATCCATCCACTTTCAGTGCATTCAAACTGACACCCAACAGGAGCACCACGAGTAAGTTCATCCTTATACAGCAACCTTCTGAAAACTAGCATTGGCGGAACAAACATACCGGTAGCACTCATGCAACATATTCCTGTTGTGTTCGTACCCCTTTCACCACTCGTTATGGCACCAACCTGATGCTTTCCCCGTTTGTCCAGAACTTTCGGCGGCTTCTGAACAGTTGACAAAGCTGTTTCATCCATATTGAAGCTGGCAGTGCCGTCAAGCTGATTTCCATCAACAATAGAAGTTAATACTTCAAAAAATGTCTTCACTTGATCGTTAGAAAATCCTTTGACCCTTGCCATTGATGTAGCTTCAGGTTGACGCAAAGATATTTCCAGGTGACGAGCAAGGAATCTATAATGCCACTTATCTCCAGCAATTTTTTTTGTCTGTATTAAACCTGTGACTTATTTCGTTAGCTTCTGCAACCTGATATGCTAACCGTCGAAGCTCGTTGCGGGTCAGACCAAAAAAATGTTCTTCGAGAAATAGTATATGTTGGACTAGGTCATCTTCTATTTCTTTAGGCAAATCAGCGCCTAGGCCAAAATGCTGCTTACTCTCAATCGCTTTCAGATTTGTTCCATTCAAATGCTTACTCATAATAGCCTTCGGGACCTGGTATGTTCTCGCAGCTTGGTTGAGACCCATGTCACCATTACGATAAGCATCTAAGGCCCCTTCTCTTTTGGTTGCTTAGAAGCTAAAACTCCCAAGTGCCACGTGACTGGCAAGATTCGGAAAACTGAGGTCCCATCTGACAATGTGGTCAGAATTAGATAGGTCTCATGGTGGTGGCTAAATCCGTATGCTGGAGTAGACCTGAAGAAGGTACACACCTTCCCCCTCCCCACCAAAGAAGTATTTGAGAACTGCAGAACAACTCCGGTGCGGTCCCGGATACGCCTTAGGGCTGTTGCTAGTGGCACGGCAGGATCACAGGTTCACCGAGACGTCAGGGCTCTCAGTGTAAATGTGAGAGGTGCAGAAATGTGCCAGGAAATACTCCAGAATGGAGTTCAATTTTGCTGTCAACTTTCTAGTCAGCTGGGTTGTATCCATAGTGGTTGGGCGTATCCAGACTCCTCGTTATGGGAGACCGAAGCGGGGAAGGCCTCACGACTAAGTTCGCTATATTAAAATGCAAACTCCTTTCCTTTTCTTCAGAGGGAAGTGACTTATGTATCTATGTACTTTCAGTTGAAAAAATAGAGTTGCCCCCAATGTTTCAACATTATACAAGTCCAGCAGAAAGCTGTTGACTTCTGCATAACTAGTAAAAATGTGGAATTTTTTCTTAGAGTTTCTAGACACTGATGTCGAAAATTATAAAATGAAAGTAATTGTAAAGACTTAGAATACAACATTATAAGAGAATGGCGAGGAGAATATGATAATTAATACCTGATATGTATTTGGGATTCTTTCGTTTATCAGCGTTCCTGTAAGTTGTCTGTCACTTTGAAACAAGTGTCGCAAAGAACTGCTTTTTAAGTGCAATTTTTGAAGAAAAAATAGTTTTGAGATAACCTTCCTCTGTGTGTATGTGTGTGCCCTAATAAAACGTTTGAACCCTTGCCAGAAACAGAAATTCATAAGATGTGGTACGGGTACACATAAAGTACTAAGTAAGGACCTTTTGACTTTTGTGTAAGAATTATTTAATGCAATGTTCGTATTTTCAAAATCCCAGACATTTATAATTTATTGGTTACACAAGATATATCAGGGACCATTGTTCAGAAATCCATCAAATTTTGCACAAGCATGTTTGTGACTTGATTTTTATGTCTTTAGTCTAAGCGATGTTTTAATTTTCAAAATGGCTGCACTTTAGTTTTCTTTCTAATATGACAGTAGGGACCACTGATATGTAGGGATACAACTGGAGTCAAACCGGGCACAAAGAACGTTTGATTAAAATGGCTTCAAAAATGTAGGTCTGGTATCCCTCTAATTAGCATATCTGGGATGAGGATGGCTATTGGGGCACACCCCTTTTCAGGGATGGAAGACATTTACCGAAAAAACACCGTGAAGGTCTTAGAAGTGATCTGAAGAGAGAAGAAGGGAATATGACGGATGTTATTTGCCAATGAGTGGGAACGGGACCCATATCGATACATAACACGCCTACGTGACATTTTTATTCTCACTACAATACAGACCATCCTCCTTCCTCTCTTCCAACCTGTTCCAGTGTTGGTTCAATTATTCCATAAGTGTCTAACATCTTAATAATTTAATTGCGCAAAAATTAAATCACCAGGAAGAGTGTTATTATTATTATTATTATTATTATTATTATTATTATTATTATAGGTATTATGCTTTACAGTAAACGCTCACACTAACCACAAAACTCGTGCAAGTAAGACGTCCGCATTTAGAACACCAAAGAGAACTAACCCGAAACAAACATTTAGCTCATTTTTTTTTTCAAAGTAGCTCACTATTTACTAACATTTAGCTTAAAAAACCTCACAATTCTATTAACTAACATGCAAAATTGAAAGGTCCTTGGTTCGAGCCCCGACACTAACAAAACCAATAAATTTGGTACGTTTTTCGAACTATTCCGCTATTTACACACACATTATACTTTAGACACCGCTAACTTCGTTTTTACACATATGAGCAGAAAATATCTCCACAGTTAGACCCCCGACACTAATAATAAAACAAATAAATTAATCATAATTTTCCAAGTAGCACACTATTTACTCATTTCTTCTTGCAGCACTGATCCCTGTGGCAGGCTCTATACACGTGTACGAGTTTTTGAGTTCCTCTCTCTTTTTTCAGCGATATTAT
The DNA here is from genome assembly GCA_003012365.1 of Medauroidea extradentata. Classification (NCBI taxonomy): domain Eukaryota; kingdom Metazoa; phylum Arthropoda; class Insecta; order Phasmatodea; family Phasmatidae; genus Medauroidea; species Medauroidea extradentata. The sequence continues at coordinate 6,807 of PNEQ01005780.1, forward strand.
TGATGCTGTTTGGTAAATTTACGCTACTTGGTGAAACTAAAGCTTTGAACTTCAATACCAGAAACATATTCAACTGTAATGGTGATCTTACATTAAGCTAAACAGTCTTAACGAATTTTATGAAACCAGCAACGCAGTTTATCATGCAATTAAGTTATATAACGGTACCTATATATAAAGTCGGTTCATCCTACGTTTCTTCAAACTCTATACACTTGTACCGAGAAGTACAGCGACTTGAGTTTTAATTATTTTACTTGTACCATAATCAGTTTAATAAACGGTGGTCCTTTGAAAGTTTTTTTATTTCAAGAGAAATCTGTGAAACAATTTTCTAACGTTTTCTTGTTTTGAAATTTGGTACACGATTTGTACTAAATAAAGAATGTCACTTAAATATTGCTTTCTCATGTTTTGGACAATACCTTTTGCCCCTTATTTCGATGATTTCACGACATTCGTGCATACATTATATTGTAATATAAACTTATACCCTATTCATTTCGAGAATACTTGGACAGATTGAAAATAAATTTTATTTTAGGCACTTAACTATAAAAAACATATCCTATTGTTGCCTGTCCATCATGTTAGAATAAAACCTGATATGAATTTATTTAACATAATATTTCATATTTCCGGTTCTACTGGCCAAATTAATTTTTAGGGTTGATTTTCACCCAAGCTGAGGAAAGGAGGTTCATTAGTTTATATGCAGAATATAATTTTACGTATACTATTAACGATCGAAAATTTCATCAGTTCTGTGGCAACTCTCAGAAACATGGATTAGCCTACACAATAACCTAATTCAAAGTGCATTTTAAATATTAATCTTGTATAGACAGAAATTCCTATTCAATATATTCCTCCTAGTAGCTCCTATAAAATAACAGTCACACGAAAATTGCTTAGTAAATCGGCCATAAACATGTTGACTGTAAATGTAAAATTCCTGAGTCATTCGTAGATCACGCAGTGAACCCAAACTCTGTTCGTCTTCCATCTTACAGTGTAGGTCGACCGATTCGGTTACCTACGGTGTAGACTTGAAGAGAATGTATTTGAGTAAGAATGAAGTACACACACACGAACGAATATATTAAACGAGACGGTAGCCAAATATTGGAGGATATATCTTAGACGTTATCACCATACACAACCTTACAGCGACTCGTGTTGTGTTACGAAGATGGTACATTGTTCTCTGAGGTTCTGAATATTCGACAAGTTATCGTGTTCTCTCCTTCTCCTTTCTTCTCCGACGTTTTCCGCGCCGCTTCGTATGCCAAGCACGACAATGCCTTGCCCAGGCTGTTCGTACTCGTAATTCTACCAGCTCCCTCATTCATTCCACCACACACAACAGCGACAGCTATCAGCGAACAATGGCTGGAAAGTGGCGGGGCACGAGGTCTATGGGCCGTGTTGGGTTGTTCCACGAACCCCGGGCGCCACCAACCATGTCGACGTGACCCGAGGTAGTGGAGGGACCTTGTGAATGCGTCTGGAGGCGAATAGGTCGCGGTGAACTACGGCCAGGCCCTCCTTACTAGAACAGGACAAACAAACCCTTAACGAGGATTGCCTTGCCGGAGTTGAGAGCATTCAGAATGCAACTATATGCGTTGAAAACTAAATATTATAATGGAATTATAAGTAGGTAGTAATGTGTGCGTTTAGTTTTATTTAGAACTATGAAAACTTAAATGCTATAATAATAAATTATCAAGACAATATATAGGTACCAATGTGGTAGGTAGCAAATTGTGATCAGTTTCGTGTTCTGATATTGTAGTCTTTGTGGTGTTTTTCTTACTAACTTCGGACGTCTTTGGTGAAAATAAGGTTCTCAGCATTTAAAATTGTGTTACTACTATTGCCCACGATTTTTGGTGAATATAATTCTGCAACAATTTGTTCCAATGCCTTATGTGCACATATGACGCTCTGCTTCATGGTCAGTGCATGATTGGTAGAGATAGGAAATTTCGCGAAAAGATTTTTGCTCCACTTTGTTTCAGTGCCCTATGTGGGCACTTGAATTTCTGCTTTGTGGTCAGTGATTGGATGCCGTAACACCCGGCGTGTGGAGGTTAAGCCAGCAAATCACAGACGTGATGTGTGGCAGTTATCCGTATACTGATTGGCACAGTCAAATGAATAACGACTCTGCACAAAAACACTCTGTCAATATTCATGAAATTGAGCTGCAGGTGTGCACCTAAGACACTGAAACAAAATGGGGAAAAAATCTTTTCACCAAAAATTCTCGTCCCTAGTGATTGGCTGTTTTAACTCTCAGCGTCTAGGGTTCTACCCGCAAATCACAGACGTGTGGTGTCGCAGTAACCTTGTCCATGTTGGCACAGTCAAATGAGCCACGTCTGTGCAATAATTAGAGGTACGTGAATTTTGTGGATATATTCTAGGTCAGGTTGAACGCCAATACCATATACTTCACTGTAATGTCTATGATTGGACGATTGTTGTCTCGGCACATATTTGCCTAAAGTAAGCTGGTAGAAAATAAGTAAATAATTCACATCGCTATCACGTGCTACCTGCTTGTAGGCTACAGTTGGAAGCCAATGGATACTGGATTTTGGCCAGAGTGTGTGTAGGACTGAGAAACACACACTACTTCCAGAAAAATATGCGGAATTCACTCACCTCTAGCAATAATAGATTCTGCCAATAACCATTAAGTATGTGCACGTGAGGCATTGAAACAAACTGTTGCAGTATTATTTCCACGAAAAATCTTGGACTCTAGTTATAACTCTCTTAGTATGCGCCCTGACTGCCTACCTGGAATATGTGATCAACGACCTTTGGATACTACATGCCGTGTGCGGAATAAAATTTAGAGGCAAATATTTCGTTGTTTCCGCGAAACAATGTTTGTATGAATGGCTTGATAGTGTGTATTGATACCAATATGTCACTATTTATTTCTCACGCTTTTTGTTAAACTGAAAATATCATTGCTCGAGAAAAAATGTAACTATTTTAATCTCCTGAAACCTGTTGTCGCTTATTGGCGACCTAAAACATAGACGTATTTAAGAATTTGGCAGTCAACGAGCTATTGCATGGCCGTCTTTAGTATAAGGCCGGAGTCTTGAATGTTGCAACGCTGCATTGGAGGCCTACTGCCTGTCGCTCATTGGTAGCCCTAGTCTGTGTAGACGTGTACACGCCACTAAAGCTGCATCTAGACACGTTACAGAGACTAGGGTTGCCAAGAAGTGACAGGCAGCAGGTCCCCGATGCAGTGTTGCCACATTTAAGACTCCGGCCTTCTACTACAGACGGCCATGGCTATTGGCAGCCTTGTTTGAAGTTACCGTGTGTTGTAAAATACATGTCATCAACATGTTGTAGTGTACCGGTTTCAGCTACTTTATTTACAGTGAAAGAGACAATGGTGGAACACAGTGGAAAATATATGTAAACGGCATGGAATCAAGTAATTTTTACATAATGTATTCCGACGAAGATTTGTTATTAAACTACAAACCAGAAATTAAATACACATAATTCGCATATCCAGTTTAATTGTTAGAACATTAATTTTGTTTTAGTTGGTTTTCTAGGTTACCCAAGGAATGTGTTTGTTACCCATAGGTGACATTAGGTTATAAGCTTCCTTGAGTGTAGTTTAAGTAAAGTTACGCTTTTTTTAAATTCTATCAGCTAAAATCTGTTTAAAAACTCATTAATGAATTGAATAGTATGTGTACATTTTATGTAGCACTAACTGAATATTAGATTGCATTGTCCTGCCACAACTTAAACTTGTTAAATTCACTGGAACTACGTTCGTGTTCCTATAGTTAGTTATTTTGGCTTAGTTCATGTTTTTAAATTCGGATGCTGCTGTAAGTCATTTGTTAAACATTTGTAACAATACATAGAATTGTTAATAATATAATTATTGAAAACTATATGCTAAGAAATTTTAATTGTTTTCAAAATGATAATAATTTTTGTACAATTTTGATAGACACCTACCAATGAAGTTAAAATTGAACAAAAATGTATTACACATGTAATTAATATTTTAATGCATTTTATGGTAATATTAAACAGAGTAGTTTTGTGGTAATGATAAATAGAGTGGTTGTGAAAAAACGGCATTTCGAAAATTGCCTAAAATTAAAAATCACGTACGTTTTCACCCTGATGTTTTAGTTTCCAAAAGGTATTGTTACTCTCAGGAGTCTCATATTCCTGTACAGTTCTAGTTTAGAATTTTATAGAGGTGTTAGTGAAATGGAGCTGTCAGATGATGGCAGTTTAGATACAGATAAAGACTACCAACCTGTAAGCGAAGAAGATGATGAATACGGTTATGATGAAGAAGAGAATGTAGATAAAGAAAATCGAAACGAATCAACCGGGAGAGATCGTAAACATAATATGATTTCAGAAACAGGGACGAAAACTAAAAGTAAAGAGCGTCTTAAAGAAAATTTACTTCTTTGCTCCTCTACCACCAGCACCAGAATATACACGCGAGGTCATAATTTACTACAATAAGACTGCATGAGAAAATAACTACTAGATGACTTGTTTTCCATGCTCAGTGGTGCACGTCGGTTGCCCGAATATGTGATTTTTATACAATGCAACAGGTAGCTGCAATGCACACCGCAGGAAATGACTACATTATTTGCTATTACTGTGATTATTTCATGCTTGGGTTATCCCTACATAGATATGTACTAGACAGGAAAAACCAGAGTAAGTGACATAGCTGAAAAATATGACTAGACATTAATATCTCTCCATCAGAAAGGATTTGGAAGAGACAGATGATGATGATGATGGTGGTGAAATTCCTAAACCTGAAAAGAAAGAAAAGTTTTGGAAAGTTTAACGTATGACTCAGATGGCATTGCATTGTTGTTTAGTGAACCCAAAGAGGACACATGTCTTAATCGTTGAACAGATGGTGCCATTTTGTGGACGTATACCTACCAGACAGGTAATCAAATAAAACCTAACACTAACGGAGTGAAAAAATTTTGTTGCCACTGCACTCGATGGACTACCATTGGATTTCTTTTTTCGTCAAGGACGAGGAGACCATATTGTTGAAAACTCTCGTCTTCAGTTTTGGAGAAAAGGCAATGATTAGGATGATACATAACCTACCTGCAGGAGTTTCGATTTACACGGACGTGTTCTTCACTAATGTACACCTACTTGACCCGATGCACTCAGAATCACAATGTTCAGGTACGGGCGAGCTAAAGTCCCAAAATCATCACACAGAAAAAAAAAAATTAGAGAAATAGGAAGAGGAGCAACGGATCAGTGTGTAAGAAATGATAGTCTCATTGCTATTACTATTACAAAATGGCATGATAACTCCAACCATATGGATGTAATATTGCCTGCAGACAAATGTATTCACTGGAGCAGGAAAAAGCTGATGAAAATCGAGGTCACACGCCAATTATCTTTATACCAATACAACAAGAACATGGAAGTTGCGGATATGTTGGACAGACTACTGACCAGGTAATGGACTGTTAGCTTGACAGTACACTATTTGACTTCTGTACTTGAGCCGGCTGGGTTAAATACCGGAGATGATAAGCTACTCTCCGTACATCGACAAAAAAATTCATCCTCGACTGCCTCAGCTTCCGAATGAAGCATGAATGGTTTCAGAGTTACAGTGAACCGAAGACTTCCACAGATGAATATCACCCAGGCTTTTAACGTATTTACTCAGTATTCAAGATATCAGATTGTTGAGTTCCTTATCCTCCAGATGCACTCTGAAAAAAACACGTACTTCACCTGCCAGGGATTTCTGAATTCAAACAGGGAAACAAATATCGTCTTCCAAGCTGTGGTTCTAACACTGATAGAATATGTGCAATGTGTTTCTTCGTGTGCTGTTCAACAGAAACTGCTTCAAACTGTACATAATTTGTGATTGGAATTTAGTGAGTTAGTGAAAAGTTGAAAATTTCAATGATTTGAAGTGTAAATATTATATGTATGTACACGCAGGAACATTCTTCCTTCAAGTTTAATGTACGAGTTTTTTTCTTAGAAATTGAAGCTTAGTAGCAACATAATGTTTTTATGCGACACACTAATCGATATAAAATTTTTTTAGTGTAATGGAAGTTAACCATATTACAATATAGAAACAGCGCTATTCCAAGTATGAGTAGGAGGTTTATAACGTAATGTATCCTACAGGTTACATAGTGTTCTGGAAAGAAGGTGTGAATATTATTTTATTAGTGTGTACAGTGTGTATTGCAAACTACTTTTGGTCTAGGAATATTCGATGTTCACAAAATTTTAAAGTTTTTCCCAGGGGGATGGATTGCAATCCCTGAAACGTTGCATACTTGTGTTGTGATGTCTATTGTCTTGTGTTTGTTGTCCACTATCTCTGTTTTTTGTCTATTTCCATTTTTTTCATATTGGCAATCTGGTTCTATATTTGTGCCTGTCTTTTGTGTCTGGGTGTTGTGTCCATATTCGACTGAATTCTATCTCCAGAATTCTTTTTTGTCTAATATAACAATTGTATTGGAAAAAACTGGCAGAACTTCTCAGGGATTGCATTTTTTTTTAATATTTTTGTGTGTTTTATATTTGTTTTTTTTTTCTTTGTTCGTCTTCGTACTTTGTACGTACGTATGTCCACAAACCACTAAATTCTAACTATAAACTTCCATTACAACAAACATTTAAAAATCTCATAAATATATTAAATTTAAAATTAAAAAAAAACCGACACACCGGATACTAAATTTCGAATCGATCAGACCAGTATGTCGCTCATTTCCCTTCAACAACTTGAAAATTGCTCATGATCTTCAAACTTATGAACATATTTTCTTGAATCATAGCCAAAACCCTCTCGATCAAGTTACCTAGAAAACAAAAGGTTCATCCGTTTAGGACGCCACAGACAGATACACAGATACATACGTTAAACTTATGACACCCCTATTTATTGCGTTGGGGGTTAATGAAATCAATTAGGGTTGCAATAAATAATCTCATTTTACTGAACATTTTTATCGGTGGAAATCCTAAGGGTAAGCTGCAAGGAAAGAAACTTCTGGGGTTAAGAGGCACAAGTACCGGATATAATTTTCGATGTTATATTAGCGAAGATATACGAGCGATAAGTTTCAGACTGCCACACCCGACGATATTCGCGCGCGTCAAACTGGCGTGCAGAGATTTCGTATTTATTTTCTACGGAACTATAAGTGGCGACCATAGAATTTTGTTTATGGATAATTTCAAGCAAAGTACATAGCACGATTTTAGATTCTTGTTTTATAAATGCGGGAGGCATTTTTGAAGTCACAGCAGTTTAAAAAAGCCGTTATTAACAATTTTGAGAGGCCTCAAAATCATGATTTTAATAAGCTGCCTGCAATTTTTAAAATTATGTAATCATATCTTAAACTGTCTTGTTATTTGAATAGATTAACGTACTGAAAACAAGGTCGGCTGTTACGTGTAGAAAAGAACTGAGGACACTATAACAGCTTTCACGCACCAGGCACAGGCCACGGATAAATATTTATGCTATTTTAGTAAGTTTAATTTTTTAAGTCCTGAATAGGAGCAGATATCTCGAGACCGCTTTATAGAAATGTTGCAAATAGTTTGTACTATGTAGCATAATTTTTTCAAAACATGCGTTTAATAATTTTGACTAATTTTTTACTTTAAGAAAATCTCATTAAGTCGATAACTAGCCAAAATTATAGAAATTTAAGTTTTGGAAAAAATTGGGATACATAGTACAAACAATTTCAAACATTTCTGTGTAACGGTTTTGTGATATTTTGCTCCCTTTCAGGATATAAAAATAAAACCAGAAAAAAAAGCATAAATAGGATTCCGTGGCCTTAGGTGGCCGTGGGGCAGAGGTGGCCGAACCTCTCGCCTCCCATCAAGGCGACCCGGGTTCGGTTCCTGGCGGGGGTCAGTCCCGGATTTTCGCATGTGGGAATCGTGCAGGACAATGCCGCTTGTAGGCGGGTTTTCTCGGGTATCCCGTTTACCCCACCCTTTCATTCCGGCGCTGCTCCATACTCACCTCATGTCACACCTCGCCAGCGCTGAAGACCTCGATCGATGTTTAGCGCTGACCAAAATCTCTCACTCACTTAAGTTGGCCGTCTGCCCAGTGTTGTGAATCTAAATTTAAGCTGATAAACGATTATTCTAAAACCCTACAATATTAGTGTTGTCTATTTATGAGTAGCATTTAAAGATCGCTACATGTATGTATGTATATATATATATATATATATATATATATATATATATATATATATATATATATATACCGAGTTACGTTTTGCAACAATATGTAACGCCTATATTCTAGCGACCGAAAAGGACGAAATTGGGTGTTTTTGCTGTTCATTTAAGGTACGGAAATACTGTCGCAGAATCTTTTAAATGTTATAGGCGAGTACAATTCACAGTTATCTGTAATATTACGCCACACATTAAAATTGTTCTACTCTACCTTTACAAAAAATTATTTGGAAACAAGTTTTAAAAAAAATATTTTTGCAACTTTACAAAAATATCATAAACTTTACAGGAAATACTTGTAAATTTATAAATATGCCTGTATATTTAAATACACTATTTGTATATTTACAAAAATTGTACCTTTACAAATAAATTATTGTAAAGTTTACAACCATTGTTTGAAGAGTCACAATTTTTTACGGCAACCAGTTTCCAAGAAATTTTATGTAAAAGTACTATATCTATGTTTTGTTAAACGATACAGGCCATCGAATGTTATTTTGTTTCACATCAAACACTCTGCTCATAAAATTTTATCCCTTCAGTCCCCGAAGGTGTTTAGAAAATGTTGACAATTTTAATGACCGGTAAAGTTCTTATTGTAATGCCTAGACTTATAAATGTTCTAATATTTGTTCACAAGCTTTTTTTTGTAAAGTTACGACATTAGTACTGTGCATAAAATGAAAAGTCACCACTGAATGTTTGATAGATGCGATATATCAGTGAGAAGACTGCTGCACGCAAGTTCAGCAACACGAGCCTAGAGGTCGATGGGAAGGTAGGATGTGCACGCTGTGTCGTCCTTGTGTACCAGTTCCCAACTTCTAGGCTAGGGGCGTATAAAATACCATCACCCAGGCAACCATCTTAAACGCGGATGCAGGCTAGTAGTGTTTGTTACACAGACAGTTCTTTAACCATCGTTGCACCATAAACTTTTCACAGGCGAGACATTAATTTACTGCTGCGAAAATTTGATCTTGCGCTCTTCCACCAATTTATTCGCTATTAGAATGCAAAATTTTGTGAAACATATAATGAGAGTAGTTTTTAAAAATGCAAGGCAAGACAACTTATCAGTAAATATGTAAACTCGCGGCTTGTAATAATGCAATTTACATTGACTTAAGTGGGCGTGTTTTATCTAAAAATTGGAGAACACTGAAAGGTTCTTCAGCATGTCTAACTAACGACCTTTGTCCCGCTTCGCATGGCTTTACACAACCTCATTGCCGTTTGCGTGCAAACATTATCTGTTATCTTTATTTAACCAATTAGCTAAGGCGGTTCGTCGTAAACTAATGAATTTTCTAGTCATCTTTTAAAGAAAAGTGATTATATTTGAACGAACAAGTTACTGAAGAGTGTCCAGTTAAGTTGCTGTAAATAAAGAAGTGTTTGAATGCACTTATATATTAAATATTTTGGGTTATAAATAGCGGCTGCTAAAGTCAGTTAATTTTTTATGTATATTAGAGTAAGAAAGAGGATGATATGTTGATCTGTAACCCTAATAATTTTGAAATATAATTTATTCGGACAATAAATACATTGTCTGTTCTTCCATGGCATAGTTCAATTCTTGTTGTGGTTAAGTATACTAAGTAAGAAAACAAACTAAGCGAACGTTTAAAAAAAAACTTTGTTGCCAGTGGTAAGGTTTAACACAGCGTACTTATTGAAGCTATTAATTAGATAAGTTAAGTTAAAGTAGGTGAGCTTTAAGTCATGTCGACAGCGAGGTCTTTAGAGTTGGTTGACAAAATGGTAATACATGGAAGATGAATCTACTTTGGACTGCGAAAAACGAACCATCCTAGCATTCACCTGGAGCAACTTCAGAAAACCATGATAAACCGAAATCAGGATGACCGAAGTCTAGAATCGAACCCCGGCCTTCCTGTATGCGAGTTCGCAGTGTCCACGTTGCGCCACCTCGGTCAGTCAGAGAAAATGACACTTGTTAATTATTTTAGTTTCTGTCAAGCTACTTGGCGCAAACGAATATGTCTAAAATACCTGGTATTTCTCAATGTGGTTCTGGCTCGATTCTCGACAAATTTTGACAACGGACCTCTGCCTGTCTCATTCCGGTGCCTCTCCATTCCTCAGCTACCATCATCTTACTATATTATCAACGTGTTCCGTAGCAAAAATATTATCTTTGCTTGCCTTTTTTTCGTATCATCATAAAATAGTGTTTATAGTTAAATAATTTATTTTTGGTATTTGATATTCCCTAATACCTATAAAGGAAACATTGAAATACAAACTTCTTTACTTTGCACTATACATTTCACGATTATGGCTTAGTAGTATTTAAGTAATAATTGAACTGCGGCTACATTAACTGAAGTTTGACCTATCAATTAAAACTTTCGAGAAACAGAACTTAAAACCGTTAAACAAATCCCGTTTATAAAAAAGCAATAGTTTTCTTTGGAGAATAAATGTTTTTATCAACAAATTTCACATTGCGTTTTAATAGACTTTTCTGATGCTATGTCAACGGTATTATGCTGTGTGGAGCAATGTTGGGGGTACTCCAATTTTTTATACTGTCCTTAATTCGTAGCTCCTTAACTCGTGTGTTCTACAGCCTGTCCTTCAGACGGGAGGAAAAACTGACTTCACCTACTATCATACAATGGCCAGATGATAACAACTTAACATAATATATAGTTCTAATTTCTATTCGTACTAGCCTAAAATATTGTAATTTGACATCCGCGCCCTACTTGCACAGTAGAATTCTTTCGAGTGACAATACCTTAAAACTATCGAAAATAAAGTTTCATGCCTACTAGAAAAACATTAGAATGTGTGTCATGCTTCACGAGGCACGTTGAATTTCTTCGTATAATAAACAATTGATATATTATAATAACTGATTGAAAAAATATTAATTTGCGGAACGTCACTAGATACTAGAAATGCCACAGTACGGAACAATTTTTTTTCTTTTTGAATTCCTACCTACATAAATGCTCATTATTTCTTCTCTCTGGTGCTTTTTTTTTCAGGCGGTCCGTTCACAGCAAGACATTTCCAATTAGCAAGTTTTTCTCCGGCATAACGAACCTTACAGTAGAATCTCCTTGTTGTCGTTTTCTCTGACAATTCCATTCGCCTGCTCTTCTTCTGTCTGCTCTTGTTCTTTCTGCTTTTGTTCTGTCTACTCGTAACCGTGACCACAGTTTCTACCCAATTCCTCGTGATTTCACAATCTCCCAGCTTCCACCAATTCTCTCCGCTCAGCATTCTTCGCTCAGTCAGATTTATAAAAATACAAAATTCCTACAACCATTTTTTTTTATTTTCCCGGATGATTCTTGGTTTTTAAATTTTGTATGAATGTAATTGTCTGTGGTCTTTTGAACTGAAACAAAACAAAGTGGAACACCTGTATCAAGTTAATGAACAGTAATGTTAACGTTCAAAGTGAAGTCTTCATGCGAAGAAAGTCCGTAGATAACGGGACTCCTAAAAGAAATAATGTGAACTACTAAGTAACAATTATATGTTAATAAAGTGAATAACGCAATAGGTTATCGAAACAATTGATCCAGTTGTTACTTCTCGTCATCGTAACATATTTAGGTACTATTCACATGACCGCCGAACACCCAGATTAATGAAAAGTGGAACAAAAGTTCACTTAAGTCTAGTAATTTTCCACAATTCTTTTACGCAAAAACGTTATACCATTGGGTTTTAAACTGGAAGACGAATACGGTTCATTACCTCCAACCAAGGTACTCGAAGTAATGACTACGTATTAATTAAAACACAGGAAACTAAAGGTTTATTAAAAGTTTGAAGACACCGTTCATATTTTCCGCTTCAGAAAATCTTCCTTGATTGAAATTCTTCAGGTTGATTTTTTTTTTGCTTGCGAATAACAAGCAAGTCATGGACGTACTTCTATAGGAAAACAAATTTTTGATCTTTCACTCTTCCTTACCCGCCACAAATTCTACAATAAATTGATAATCATTACAAGCATCACAGCATTGTTTCTGAAACATGAAGACGAAAAGGAATTTGAAACTTGGTCGTAAAAATCGGGGAATCAAATGAGAAAAGCGATCTGGTCCTTCTGAACTGTTTAGTTCCGGATTCTGTTTTATAGTATTACAACTTTAAATCTTACGGAGAACAAAAATTACTTCTGGGTATAGTGACCACACACACGTACACACACACACACACGTTGCCATGTGCATAGAAAACAAACCACAAGGTGCTAGCTGTCGTGAAAGCATCTGCATACCGGATCTAGCCCAAGCCACTCGAAGCTGGAATCAACAACTATAAGACATTTATTATCTTCATTTTTCACAGTGTGCGGCTTGACGCGTGACGACATTGCTACGCCTACTCTCGTATTCAAGGTAACTCACCCAAACATTTTCTGTGGAGTAGCTCCTACACTCTAGCTCGAGGTCATGAACGCATTGCACGTATCAAAAGCAGAAACATTTCGAATGTAAAAATAAGTGGAAATAAAAGACGTTAATCGCCTAGATCAGGATAAGCATGTTGTTAAGAATTCAATACAGTGCAGTTGAATGATTTAAATCAACTCGTTTATTAAATGTTTATTCGAATTTTTTATTAATACTTTTAACAGAACATCAAAATAATGGGAAGAAGTTTGGTCAAGTAATTACGTATTCTATGTGATCTGATACTCTTATACAGTGTTGCTTTTTATATTATAGTCTAAGTAATTGCTAAAACAGTTTGCAGTTTGTTTGTAAGTCATCGACTGAAAACTATTATAGATATCACGAGACGTTTTTAGAGTGTATGGCACACGAAACGTGTCAGATTCGTTTCGATATTGTTACATTTTAAATGCATTTAAAACCGTAAGTAAAACCAAGAATAAAAAATTATATTGATGTTTTTGAGCAAATAAAGGTGTGGATGTTTATTGTGTTGCTATTTGTTTTACAGTATACTTAACTTGTAAACTAATAAGAAAAAAGTTGATGGAATGAAAGAGGTAACCATGAATGTTTGAAATGTCACTTCTTCGGAATTGTTTTTTGATTGACGTTTCAAAATTCTGACTGTTAGTCATGGTATCCACGGCCTCATAAACTGGCTGAGTGTAGTTATATCTTGCCAGTAAATGGCGATTTTTTAAAATTTTTTAATAAAACATATGACTTTACAGTAAAGAAACTACATTTCATTGATATTCTTTGAAATAAATAACCGAACGAGGTGGCTCAGTGGCAACGTGTAGGACTCGCATTCGGGAGAACCCAGGTTCGATCCCCGGCTTCGGCCATTCTGATTTCAGTTTTCCAAGGTTTTCCGTAAATGCTCCACGTTAATGTAGGGATGGTTTCTTAACAAAGGCCATGGCCAACTCCTCTTTCAGTTCCTGTCATTGAACCAAGTTGTGTTTCACTGTCTCTAACGATGTCTCTGTCGACGAAACGTAAAGTCCCCTTACCTTACCTTGAAATAAATATAGCAAACGTTTTAATAAGCTTAAACATATCGCAGCGCGTCAAAAGTCCCCACCTTAACTTTTTTTTAAACTTAATCGAGGAAACACATAAGGGAAGCGATTATTGGGTGACTTTAGTACAGATGTCAAGAATAATACCGATTTGTGAGCCGATTATAATATTGGTTCCCGGTGTTTTCCTAGTGTTATTTTTCTGGTACTTTAAACAGTGAGCCTAAACATTTATTCTTGTAAAGAATTACCTAAAGTCAAACGAAATCTAACATTATATTTTACGAATCATGTTGGGTTTTTTTTTTCCAGAGAAGACTGGAAAAGTCGTGGTGCTCCTAAAACGCGTACTGCATTAAAAAACATAGAGGAATAATTATAAGTGCGATTTATTTTAATACAAAAAAACATTGGCCATACTTCGCAGTTTCGTGTAAGAAAATAATTCATGTGGCGTGCTAGAATACGTTCACACATCAGGCGAGATCTTTCTTTAAGAAGACAAGGACTGCACATGCAACTATTTTATTTTTCATTAGAAGTACTTCGTGACCCGTCGCTGCCGTATATTTCACGCTTCAAATGCGTTGCAGCGTGTTCGTAAACAGGTTTTTTCTACGAAACTATTCCACGAGAGCCATTGTGCCAACGTACGAAAAGAAAACAAACTTCAGACAAGGTCGGAACCTCATTGTTAAGACGCCAGGCTCATTAAAAACACAGTTTCTAAGCACTCCAACATGGCTAAAAACGGCCTTTTCAGACTCCAATACTTCAAAATGAAGTAATCGGATGTAAGTGAAATATAGATTGAGACGTGCATCATTAAACTTTGTTACAGATGTTCCACCAACAAAATTATATGGTCGCCGCTTAATGTCGCATAGTAAAAACCGTTCGGCGGGAAGCTTGCACGCTAGTTCAGCGCTTGGCTCGTTGAGGCGACGCGGCATTTGATGCGCGCTTCAAGGTCCACCTTACTGCTCCGTTGCTTTTGAGCCTCTGACACGCGGGTAGGCGCGCCGCGTTGCCATAAAATCATACTGCAGCATGTTTGAAGAAAACGTTTTACACCGAAACTAATACACGTGTGTTCACGCCGTTTGTCTACGAAAAGAACACACACTTCAGACGACTGCCCTTAAGTACTTTCAAGACAACACACGTATTAGAAATCTCCTTTTACGGCACGTCAAAATGGGTTAAAACGGGATTTTCAGTCTGCTATAGCGGATAATATACTAGCCGAATACGTGTGAAACCACTTAAGGGTAGTGCATTGGACTTTAGTAAAGTGATTTAGGAAATAAAACAATAGGGTCACCACTTAAAGTCCCATAGGAAATTTGTTTTTTCGCGAAGACTGCACGCCTTAAGCGTAGAGGCGACGCACCGTTGTATGGCCCATACGACGTCGCCCTTAGCACCATACCTCACTCACACAAACACATGTGCCACGAGGCGAGCCCCTTAAAGCCACGCTCTTTAGCTTCTATTGCTTTTACGACAATTATTTTTTTACGTTCAAACGAAAGCAGGAATAAAATATCAGTCGGGTAGTTTTGCTTAAAATGATTTTTGCCGTCATAGTAATTTTTTTTTTCAAAGGAAGAAACTATGTGGTTTAGACTAAAAATCAACCAATCAGAATTCCGTTAATTACGTAATTAGATAAAACCATATTATTTACTGTCTTAAAAAATCAGCCAACGTGGAGAATACGATTTTAAACAAATCTACCAGACAGATTTATTTATATAAAATCTCGTTTAGGCGTAAAAAAATTAATATCGCTAAAAAATAAGTAGAAACTAGCGTCACTGAAGAAGGGCAACACTGGGTAACTTCCGCATAGCTGAAACAGCTCAGCAACTGTAGGTAGGTGTCAGGAGAGACATCCGGATTCATCACCTTGTCGGTGGGCGAGCTGAGGAAAGAGGCCAGCGCTAATTACGTCCGGCCACGGCGTTCCTCTGCAGTCCGGACAAAAACATTCGTGGCCCCTGCACGTTTGAAGTTCTCAAGTGTGGAAGCGGTAAAGGTAGGTTCACAATTAATAACGTAACAGTATGCGTAGAACATAGGTCGTTCGCACAATTACTAACCTCTGTGCATTCTTACCTAACAATTCACAACACCAAAAAAGTCGTCGTGTGCATAGAGATACTGACATAAGAAATGGTAATATTTCATTTTTTGTGCGTACGCGTAGGACAGCAACCAATCACAGCAAAGGAGTTTGTGAATGTCCGCCATATTGGTTTAACCTCCAAAAATACTCACGAACATAACAAAGCTAAAATAAGATTTTTTGATACTAAACACTATATTTATAAATTGTAAATATTGTTTTACGCTGTGCAGTTTATAGGAACTTTGTTTCTGTATTTACTTTTACCTCCAAATACGATTTCACTTCAAATATGTTTCAACGGCCTTTGGTTGTTCTTATACGGCAAGGAATATTTAAGAATTGTCGAAGAAATGTCATTGGCTAAACATAACAGTAAGCATCTATTTGTGAACAAATTTTGCACAAGGTGTCTGGTCGTGCACAGTTTCCACTTTTATGCTGTTTGTTACGTGCTTATGTATTTTAATTATGAACCAACCTTTAGCCGACATGCGACGTGCGTCTCACCTCACACTAGCCTCTAGGCGCAAATCATAGAACTCGCCTGCGCTCTAATCTACGAGGCATTCAGTGTTATTTTATTATTATTTATTTGGTCACTACATGCCCTCGAACAGCACAAGGCCTTGGTAGTGGTACAAGCGGGGAAAGGGGGTAGGGGTCGGCTAGGGCACGTTGAAGAGACCGTATCAACATTCGCCTGGGGTGATTTAGAAAACCCCTGGAAAACCGGAAACAGGAGGCCGGGGATCGTCTAAGGTGTATCATCATCTTAGTGTCGTCTGGTTTTGTACCTACAACGTCGTCATTATTTTTTGTTGTGGTAACTTTGTCTTCGCCTCTGTAAATGTCTTTGTGTGCTTGACTGTGATTTTTTTGCTATTTGTTTTTATTGTTGGTTTTAATTGATTTTTTTTTGTTAGCTACTGCCAGACACAGCTTGTTTCTTGTACTTTTTGCTATATCGCAATTCGTTTTCTGGTATGACATAGTTCAACAACGGCGCATGGTCAAAATATTTCGTTCAAACATTTACCAATACCGTACAGCTTGCTCAATTATGTGAGAATATGTTTTAGTGTTCCCACAGAAAGCTAGTAGACGATAACACACTTTATATTTTATTTCAAAATGTTGCTGCCAAAATAACATGGTAAAGAAATACTTTTATTCCCCCGGTGCATAAAAGCTATACGTTGCCACGGACGAAAACAAATGACGAAGGTTTATTCAGATTTGTTTCACAATATTGTTGCGTGCCATGTTCCTGGAGGCCAGTGGTCGGCGGCTGTTTCGTAACACCTTGAGGGCTGGCCGATGATTCAAAGCCCGGGTGGCTCATAGTGGGAAAACCGCCGAACCTACGTCATAGATACCTGTCCCAACTGCGTCTTAACCCTTCGAGGGCGGCGGACGTGACTGCTATCACATCCGAAACATGATGAAATA
>PNEQ01005782.1:0-25186 GCA_003012365.1 Medauroidea extradentata
GGTGACGTCATCATACAGTTCTCTGAGTAGTGTGCCAGTCACTTGTGTTCTTACAAGAGATGTGTGCAAGGTTGGCAGCCATGCTAGTTACACACCCGTGCGAAGTGATACCCTAGATGTACATGTAGCTGGTGTTGACGTCAGGTGACGTCATCATACAGTTCTCTGAGTAGTGTGCCAGTCACTTGTGTTCTTACAATGTGTGCAAGGTTGGCAGCCATGCTAGTTACACAGACATGCGGAGAGGGTTGTGGCGGAAGAGAAGGGGGAAGACCGGAAACTGCACCTCCCTCAGGATGGCAGCCAGGCTACCTACATACACCCCACAGTAGTGCCAACATATCGCTTCTAAGTGCTATATTGTCGTAGCTCTTGCGACAAACACTCCTTACATGTTTGTCATTGAATTTTTTACTTTAACTTACGAGTTGGAAACATTTTTTAACAAATTATTACACCGACTTCAAAAAAATATACTCTGGAAAAATGCACTGAATGTAAAAAATAATTATAGACTACTTAGAATACAATAAATTAATTAGGCCAGTAACGTACAATTATTGTAATTTTTACAGTATGTGCCAGGCAAGGTTAACAAAGGTGTAAGGAAGTAGCGTAGGTATATATGTAATGTAAGGATGTTACTGGACACAAAGACAGCTGCGTCGCGGTATTGGACAACACGTGGTGTATACGGCAGGGCTGGGAAGAGAACAACTTGACTGAGCGGGCAGACGTCGTTGACAGTTGTGTGCGATATCTACATTATCAATGCACTTGTATGCTACAAGTTGTCTCTACTTGCATTCGACTGTGGTTCCTTCATGCGTAGCATCGCCTTAATGTATTACTGGATGAAATCAGTACTGGGTGTTATTTCGTGGTTATTTTATGGCGAGAGACAATTTCCATCATAAAATTTAAATTAACTTAATTATTTCATAGTTACGATTTAAATTTTGTAATAATATGTACGTAATTAAAGGCGAAGTAATTAGCTGCGTCCCTAATGAAACACTTTCTGTTAAAGCAGGCCAAATTTTTAATCACAAAAGAAATTAAGAAATATTCATCATAATAATTGACACGTGCTTTTACGACTCCATTCTGTTTATTTTGTAAATATGTACATTTAGGTTTTATTGTAATTAAGGTGTCGCTTTAAGCAGTTGTGTTCATTTGTAAATTGGTTTAATTAGGTATTGCTAAATTACAGAATTAATGTAACTTCAAATATATTTTCAAAACTTTAGAAAATTTCGGAAAATGTCTTAAAACCTTGGCTGGCACCAACTTCAAACATTACAATAATTGTATATCACTGTCCTAATAAATTATTGCAATCTAAGTAGGCTAATAACGTAACTGATTTTAGTACATTTTTTTCAGAGTGGATTAAGTCGGTAATATTTTTTGTTCAAAGTTCTTTATTTCTTGGTTTTTGACGGAGTTCCGGTGCGACTATACCTAGTCTCGGATTGTCATGAACCTACCAATACCACAATAACTATACATTTACTAATTTTTCCCGACGAGGTGGGTCCCCGTACCTTCGCATGTGGGAGTCATGCCGGACGATACCGCTGGTCAGCGGGTTTCCTCGGGGTCTCCCGTTTCCCCCGCCCCTTCATTCCGGTGCTGCTCCACGCTCACCTCATGTCACCCCTCACCAGTGCTGAAGACCTTGATGTTAAGCGCTAACCAAAATCTCTCACTCACTCACTACTATTCGATTTTGAGGAATTTCATAGCGTCTCTTCGAAATACAAGGTCCAATGGCAATGAAATTAAAATGGAAACCCCCTTGAAAATATCCGCTTTCCAACAAGAAAAAATTTCCACACCGGTTTATAAATTACAGAGTTTTGAGTAAACAAACATAAAAAAATACAACAGAATTTATAACCTCCTCCCTTTTTTTAAGTCTGTTAAAAACTACGACGTGTTACCATATATATATATATATATATATATATATATATATATATATAGCAGTAAACTACATTAATCATAAATAATTTCCTTCTAGGTGTAACACACGAAACAAAAGTATTTACTTAAATTACACAGGCAACGGGAACAATTTTATTTTTTTATTTAGCAGAAGACGCCTAGGAACATCAACAAATTGCAAACTTGTGTGTATGTGTTTGAGTATGAGTGTTTGTGTGTATATATGTGTACACATGGACACACTTATGTTGCACGAGAGAAGCTGTCTACATATAATATGATCAATACAAAATTATACATTACACCACTGTCTCCACAAATAATGTAATTTTAACGGAATCAAAGAATAACGAAATTGAATCGACCCGGGATTTTCGAGAAAAAATTTCTTGTGTGTCGCCTGTGTAGTCCTCGTTGTTATTATGTCTTGTGTGTCGTTTGTGTAGTCCTCGTTGTTATTATGTCTTGTGTGTCGTCTGTGTAGTCCTCGTTGTTATTATGTCTTGTGTGTCGTCTGTGTAGTCCTCGTCGTTGTTATCCTGTATTGTCTGTGGTCTGTGTAGTCTTAGTTGTTATCCTGTCTTGTGTGTCGTCTGTGTAGTCCTCGTTGTTATTATGTCTTGTGTGTCGTCTGTGTAGTCCTCGTCATTGTTATCCTGTATTGTATGTGGTCTGTGTAGTCTTCGTTGTTGTTATCCTGTATTGTCTGTAGTCTGTGTAGTGCTTGTTATCCTGTCTTGTGTGTCGTCTGTGTAGTCCTCGTTGTTATCCTGTCTTGTGTGTCGTCTGTGTAGTGCTCGTTGTTGTTATCCTGTCTTGTGTGTCGTCTGTGTAGTCCTCGTTGTTATCCTGTCTTGTCTGTCGTCTGTGTAGTCCTCGTTGTTATCCTGTCTTGAGTGTAACCTGTATTCTGTCCCAGACATTGTCTATAATGTTGTCCTGTGTCTGCAGTTCTCCAGCTTACGGTATGTAGTTTGGTTTCACATGTCTGTTATTTGTATACATACATATTTGTATGTTATTTGTGGTATATCTGACATAATTCCTGGTTGTATTTACTATGTATTTAATTTTACCTACATGTTACGAACACATCTTGTTTCCTCGTTTGTTTTATCTCACGCGTGTTTCTGGGACGACAGAGTACTTGTACGTATGCGATTGTAACAAGTTATGCATGTCACTGTAATCATGCAATGTTGAGTGTCTGATACAAGAGTGTGCAGGGGGAGAGGGGTTGGAGGGGTGGTAAATATACGAAGACCGGCACACTGAATTGCTTGTTGAGCCAGGTCAGGGGACACTGTACAGAAGCGTACAAGCACAGGAATGTATCACATCAAGGTACTCTGTACTAGTAATTGTAATGACACGAGTTGGTCGCCAACAAGACTGAGAGAGATAGTTTCATCATCCAATCACAGAGTATCTAGCAGAGCTGCAGATGTGAATATGCGCCACTGTAATCAGATGGTTCGAACAAATCTTCGTTAAAAAAACCGTGGCTCAAATAACAAAACAAATTATTTTGGACGTTTACAAGAATTCAACAAATATCTGTGTGAAGCTGTATTTTCACAACCAGCGCCATGTTGGTTTAATACGGGCACAGTCTGTTTAATAAGGGAGGGTCGAGTTGGCGGGAAAGTTGACTGGGCGAATAAGCATCGTCGTACTCGGAAATTAACTTCTGTTAGCCGTCTGCAAACTGTTGAAACGTGTAAAAAATTAAAGACTCAGTCAAGATTCAATGTTGTTAAAACTGTTGAGTGTTACAAGACTGTGAAGAACTGTACTGAAGTAATGAAGAGTGTAGAACTGCACAAGACGAAGATACAATCACTGTAGTATAGTCACTCTTGTATTCACATAAATGCTAGGTGTGTACGGCGAGAGTATTGTAGTAACAATCAGACCAGGTAGGTAGGTTCTGTACAGACACACAGACAATGTGCTGTGTAGACCAGGGACAGTGACGCCGTACACAACTCTGACATGTACAGTAAACCTGTACAACCCCCCTCCCTCCCCTCCAATCACCACACTACACTTCCACTGTGGAACCACAATCCCTCCTATCCACTCTTATATTATAGCCCACGTAGGCCTAATGTAATTACAAAGCTGCAACACAATTGTTCCGAAGAAGCATGGGCGTTCCATTTTTATTTTTTCAACAGTAGATTCAAATAGTGTTTCACAGTGTTCACGGTTTCTACTTGACGAACTCATTGACATTTTAAATCGAAATTATTGTTTATTTTATAGACATAACTAGCAAACTGTTGTATTTATATTAGAAACAAGACATGAACGGCTCGTCAGAGATTTTTATGTGCGGTAGAAATTTGTGTGGACGATTACAGACTGGAGAGAGGAACTACGTTTGCTAGTTGTGAAGTCATATGTAACTATGACAGCCTTGCATGCAGATATATAGTATACAGGTTGTAACCAGTAACGTCATATCTAGAGTAATGTCACTATGACCTCCTTGCATGCACAGCTTCAGACACTGGCTACATTATCACGCAGGCGTCAGGAAGTTAGCTGGACTTGCTCAGAGGATCCGGTTTATATGACGCAACAAACAAGTACAGTTATAATAGCCTTGGTACTGTTAACATCACTGCTGCGGCTAGCAATATGCTCCGTCTAATTCCTGTTCTTCTAATGTACTTGACATTCACTAGGATCATCATCTTCGTACTCAGGCTTCTGTCTTATTCCCTGTACATTCACTTGATAAGATAAAACTTACACTTCATGTATGCGAGTAAAACTAGGAAAATATTCCTGCTTTCAGTAGTAGAATTAGTTCAACAATATTTAAGCCTGAGTGTACAAACATTACAAATCTTTAGTATTCAAACATGTTGTGCTTTTTTACCATAAACATTGAGTGACATGCATAAAATACATACAGTAAAAAATACCTCTTTGATATAACACATCTAACAACGTAGTAAATAAAGTGTTCTCTATTTTGTTTGTAAACAATATTAATGTACATGCTATATGTGAGGCTCCACGAAGCTAACACGGAAGATATTACGTAAGAAACAGTGATTTTCATATAAATATATCACATAATTATATGTACGCCTGTACATCGTATATACTCACCTGCGGCTGTGCCCTAGGTGTATGTAAGCACAAAGACTGTTGCTCTTCTACTAAGCCAATCACAACCACTGTACTTGACAGTTTACGATGTGATTGGTCTGTAGCAGCCTAACTGAGTAGCCAGTAACATACGACCAATCGCAGATATTGGCCACAGATGTAGTTGTGTCAACTACAGCTTGTTATTTGTGTTATCGTGACAACTTGGATGTTTGTGCTCGCCCGCAAACAGCACATGCCAGTCAGCAGGACACCTCGCACTTACACATGACGGCAGTTTACAAGGTAACTTATGTCGCTCAAGGTCACGTGCAATCTTATCTGTGGAGCAGTAAACCTTGCCTCAGTGTATGCACGTATAGTGTAATAATTACGTGGCACGTCTGTTGTGTCAGTATAGTACACTCACTCTAGCATTGAGAGCTACAGTATGGGCACCATAAACATACATAGCAGAGTTATCCACTAGTATCTGTGATAAGCTCAGGGTAGACCAGCTTTCTTGTTGAACACAGTAGTGAAGTCATGTAGTAGCATAGTAGTTGCACATAACACAATATTGTGTGTAATAAACACTCAGTTCTGCCAACAACTACTATGGATAGAGGCGCGTCAGTTTCACGGATTCATCTGGCAGTAGCCTAGACTTGTCAGTCCTATACACGTACTGCTCCTAGGACTAGGAATATTTTGCGAGCTCAACTACCAACATGTTAGTATCCGTTACCCTGTGTACACCGAAGTCCTGCTTGCTACACATTCAGACAGCAGACAATGAACTAATAGACGGGGCTTGGTATGTACACGACATTGGATCCTAGCATGCAGGTTACTGAACTGGCGTACAAGCAGATCTACGAATTATTTCTTTATTTACTGCTGGCTTTCAGAAGTCACAGAACAACCGCGATAATCACAGAGACGCGCCACTCAAGTAGGCATTCACTTGACCTGGGATGTATGTATGAAATCGTCGTACCTCGACTTATGGTAACTGTACATTTATGTAATGAATATTCTCTAGTCCTTATATATGACATGTTATTAATGTTCTAATATTAAAAGTTAATGACCTATTAAAGTGTAATTGCAACTAGTTTCCGTGAAATTGACTTGTTACTTCAATAACAGCATGTTAATAAAGTGACGATAAAAACTTTCAAATATCTGAACGTAAATATCGACAAACGAAGTGAGCAACAATAGAAACTGTTTGCCCTTATTTTGAAAATTATGTATTTAGTGAAAGTGCAGCATCTTGTTAGTCAGTCGGTAACTAAGTCTCGTTGTCACAAATGTTCTTCCACGTAGCTACTAGGTATTTGTTAGCACAGTTGGCAGCACTTGATGTCTTGCCTTCGCTTTCCGTTTATTATGCACGTATATGTAACACCACAAACCACTATTTACGCTGTTTTGCGATGATTTTTAAATCTATAAAAAGCAGATGTCGTAAATCCGCCACTTGGAAATAGTTTATAGTACCTATATGTTTGAAAATATTGTTTATATTTACTATGTTCATGAAGATATTATTTACATTTACTTTGTAAGCAAATTTTGTTTTAAACAAAATGTTATAGAGTTCAAACTTGCTGTCAGTGTAGCTAGGTGTGAATATAGTATATCAGAGCAGTGTCCTGCCACAATACAGCCAGCAGTGACGCATGTGGCCTACATGTACTGGAGGCTTGTGACGTCACAACGCCCACACTTCCGCAGATGCGCAGTGCGTGTGTTGGCACGAGGCACTTGTAGGTGCCGGGGAGGTGGGGGGAGGGAGGCGGAAATATCCCCGGCCTTGTCTCGTAGCTGCCATGCCAGATACAAACACAGCTTCTGCAAGCCAGCCTCGCCTGCTCCTTGCTCTACCACACTACTCTACACTCGCTTACTTTCATATATTACTACACCTTGCCAACATTGGCACGTGTAAACATAGTTGTGCTGAGGGAAGTATAATGTGCAGTAACTATGCCGCCTCCAGTGCTACCACGCACACATACAGTACTAGTTAGAAGAGTTTATATTCTACTGGCAGATATCTAACTTGCCCTTCTAAACTGTGGAATGTTTTATTACAACACGACCTATACTTAATTAACCTCCTCATCCTGTCCCCTTGAAGAACAGCTACAGTAACACTAATATGTCCTTACAACAGTGGTCATTAGAAGAAATTACATTTAAGTCTCTGTTCGCACGCATGCTTTTCTATTTGTTCTTTAATAAAGGGAATGCTACAGGGAATGAAAGCAGATTATATTTATAAAGGCATTACGCAGACTAAGCAACTTGGTGTAACACGACAATTTTAGGAACATAAAAGTATCTTATTAACGTCATGTGACGCAAGTATTTCATTAATAAAACGTATTTAAAAATGTTGTCAAATGTATCCTAAACGATACGCTCTATTTAACTATTAATGCACACTAATGTACTCGTCAGCAAGTTATTGATAGTTAGGAATAAATGTTATTACAACGAGATCAGTGGCAGAGGAGAGGCTACAGTATCAATAATTAGTTCAGTATCAAGGCCGTCAACAGCCACAGAATATGTTGTTGTCGTTGTTCCACACTAGCTGACTTGACAAGATAAGATAGCGAGCATATTTGCGCGTTAATAGTTGCCTCTCGCCAGCTGTGTGTGTGACGTGAGGCTGGCAAGACTGGGTGGCGACTACTGTTATCTTTGTCTTGCCTGCCGAGTGATAAGTCAGATAAGAACGTGTTTCATGACGACTGTACTTGTCAACAGCTATTTACTTCACTGTACACTGTATATGTAGTTAGGCCCTATAGCATTTGTGTAATTGTCAGAGGTAAATACTCGAAAACACTTAAAACGAATTATATTGACGTTTTCAGTGACTCCTCGAGGCCACTAAAATTTATCTGAAGTAATTTTGTAAATGAAACAATTTTACTACGGAGACATTTTAAAAATAGTAGAATTTTGACTTTAACACGGCATTACGCAAACAGTATGATAAATGGACGGTAATGTTTCAGAATAAACGGAAGATATACGCAGATATGTGCAGAGCTTGGACGTAAGGCTCGCCCTTGTACGTCGCCTGCCTGTGAAGTGCGAAGTATTGTTGTTGTTGTTGGAAGTTGGCGCGTCACAAACCGGCACGAGACGATGCAAGGTTACACAGCTGCTTCTACTGCGACAACAGACATGTACGTCGTCACATGCACATGTGGATACGGCCAAGTATACTGTGTGTTGGGTCGCCCTGCACACAACTCAGGTTATATATTAGCGAACATCATGTCTTCACACATGGCCAGTTATGGGTGTTATAGTTGTCAGCAGAAATCACAGTCTTCATGAAGGAACCTACTGGACACGTGTCAGTTCTTATTGGTATGTGTGGTGAAGGAAAACTTAGTAAATGGACTTGTCACATGGATGCTCGCTTCCAGGAAGTTTTGTCCTGTGCGCAGTTGAAATGTCTTGTTTCCTGGAAATACAGACGCCCCGTGTTTACTACAGCCTTCCTAGGAACACAACTAACAAGGCATGACCTTCGTAGTGTTATACAGGCGTATTTACAATACAAGTTTTCCTGCTGCTACCTCAAGTTGGAACATTCACAGACTTGACATATGTCTGTAGACTGGAACAAATATCTGTGGTCAGTTTACTCGCAGACATGCTGGTACTTCATGATTGGTTCTGCAACTTGTCACTACGGTACTTTGTTACAGGTCGAGATCTGCACGAGGTGTTCTGTTAGTTGAGCGACGGTGTACAAGAGTTTCACTACAGAACTGCGCAAACTTCTCACATTATTAACTGTTAGTTGATTATATCAACTGCTGTTACTCGCTACTTATTTCACCGATGTGCTATAGTCGTGTATAAACGACTTGATGTCTGACAGTTGTGTGCAACAAGAACCTTATTACAGTTACACGGCAGAGAACTTGTTGACAATTGCGTGGACTGACGTCACATATATGCTACCATGGCAGTACATAGTATTCGACTTGCCGTCTAAATGACATACTGCCAGGCGTAAGTTGACATTAGTACAAACAATGTCATATGACGAGTGACATACACGACCTACAGATGGTCTGTTAGGCCACATTTCTAACGTTCGACCAATCAGAATGAAATCCAAGAAAACACGTTTTTGCACGAGAAAATAAATTTTCGTCTACCGTGCACTGATTGGCCAGGCAATCCTTAATTTACGTGTAGGATGGTTATGGTAGTTGTCCTAGACAAGTTAATCTAATAATCTTCGTCGACTGTGATGGAGTGTTCGCAACACAGGAAAACATCTGACTGGGCAGTCCAGCAGCAGTTTCCCCAACTTGCGAAACAACTGACTCAACTGACAGTTGCACGGCGACAAAGACTATCTGAAGCCTACGTCACAAGTGCTATATGACGTGTATTGTACTAGGCATGTTAGCTGAGCCCTTGCTACGTCACTTGTTCCATACTCTCACATTGCACAAACACAAGTGTTCGCGAGTGTACACTCCACGTATACTCAGCTGCCACACGTCAAGCTTCTTGACATATCGAACCTGGTATTATAAGAGATCCAGTGAAACTACGAAAGTCTACAAATGTCTTCAACTTACTATTCTTCGCGACGACTGACAAAGGACATTTATCTCGCCTATTATCTCTGTGACTCGTGTTACAACAGCTGTATACTAACGTGTGGTCTTGCTATAGAGAATGCACGCTGTATATGTGGTACGTGCTATAGGTGTGAAGACTAGAGTATAGAGTAGTCAGCTGTATAAAGCCGGCCGGCGAGACGAAGGGGCGGAACCCCTGGTGATGACACCCACCTTGGGGCCGGCCGCGCGTCTCTTCAAGGCCTTATTACCACACTCGTGCAACCGGTCTGCCCTGCGTCGCGCACTTGACTATCACTGCCGCCTCGTAGTACAACACCCATACAATACTTGTACACTACCTATGTCTACTCACCTCGTGTCCAGGTGGTTGTATCTTGACAAGCAGCTCGTCTAACGCTGGCTGGTGAGACTGTACCTCGCCACACACTTCACGACCGTTATAAGTCAAGTACACTCTCTGTCCCGGCAACAACTTGAACCCTGTGACTGGCTGAAAACCTGGCCCGACCAGCTCTGTCTCGCGATACTCTCGCGACGATGCTGAACGTTGTTTGTCGAAGCGCACAGCGTATCTCGTCTCTCCACTGCTGCCAGATGTCTTGACAGTGTGTATGACACCAGAGTAGAACTTGCCATCCTCTGCTGGGGCACACACTCGCGTCCCTATGATAGAGCGTTTCGCTAGTCTCTTACCAGTAGACATTGTCCGCAATCAAGTAATACAACATACAAGTTCTACCCACGACTACGTGTCAGTACCGGCAAACATCTGTTAGTATCTTCACGACCACACACTGTTCACTGGCACACACTACTACCTTCCCCTGTGACGTCGACCGACATACGCCACTCTGACGACACGACGCGACTTGCCTTGTCATAGTAGAAGAAACACAGCGACGAGCTGTCAGATGCGATCAGCTGTTGGCGCGACGCGACGCGACACAGCCTGCCTGCTGTGGCTTGAAGTTTGTTTCTCTGCGAAACTCACCCGGCGACCGGCCGGCCGGGTCTCGGAACAGCTGACAGATAACAACAAAGCCACGTGACGTGTGAGCTGCAAGCTCATTGGCCGGAGTACCGAGGCCTGACCTATATTTCCTCATTGGTCGGCCTCGCGGCCGTGCGACAGAGATGAAGATAGCACAACAGCTAGCTGCCGGCCGGGCAAAGAGCTTCTTAGTACGAGACATCTCACTCGACCCTCTTTGCAACTCCGTTTGGCAATTCTTTATTACGTCACTGCTTTCTTGCATGGCTATGCTTGCGTCACAAGAACATCTGACTTTGTAGAATCACGCCTCATTAATATAACACTAAAGCTTATTTCAAGTTTTTTTTTCTGTTTCAATTTCTTTAGTATAAGTTGCTGGTAAGCGTTACTAGTCAAAACAGGGTTTTAGGTATATTTAAATGTTCTGATACTTATTTCTTACTGTAAGTAGGTACTATCAATAATACTTAATATAGTTCATTACTAATTTTATTTTTATTACAGCAGCTTGTACATATTTCAACTTTTGTTATTTTCTATTAAATTAAGTTTTATGATATCCCTGAAAATGGCGAAAATGTTTAAAATAGTCTCCAATAAACTGTATTAAACGTCACGCGTGTAACAGTTTTGGGACAAATCACACACGTTGTGTCCAAGCTGTGCAGTTCTAACTGGGCCTGTTGTAGACAGAAACATTCAGTGTTATATACATCACGTTGGAGCCTAGCAAACAGTCAACTATTCCCGCGGTTATCCAGTCTATCTACCTATGCTAATTATTTGCACATAAATGCGAATAAATATTTCTTTAAAGAACGAAAATCCAAATTTGATTACAAATACATTTTTTCTCCGCCTCGAAGAGAAGTAGAACGCGTCTGCACAATAAGTGATGGCGGGTGGAAATATTCATAAATTAAGTTGCAACACGCTCAGAAGGCTTTGATCCTTAGAGGAATCTAAATCTGGAATTCCCATTATTTTATTTTTCTGCAAAAAATAACTGGCAGTGCCTAAGAAAGATGTCGAAGTTATGAAATCATATTGAACCTTGTTAAAGTCGACGTTAATGAACTTTGCGGCACTGCCGTCAATAAAAGGAAGCCTACAGCAACATGTAAATATCCATGTGAATAATACATATTTAAGCTGTATTTCCGAGTTATTTCATTCAATAAATATTCCATCACTTTTCAGTTTCTGTAGGACAACTTATACTACAACTCAGCCTTCAGAGCGCAGCACTGTATTATCGAACATCAGGAGTATTGGTATGTTTAGAACCGCTAGAGTGCAGCACTGTGCAAGTAGAAGACGGACAAGATGGCGGGAGCGGTATCGATGCCTATAGAGCGCAGCACTGTGTAACCATTCGAGCGTGAGAGTCGATACACGTACAGACACTGTTCCCTTTCTTACTGACACCGCTGAAACAACTAGTTTAGCGTTCTATTATTTGCCGATGATTCTTCAGTAGCCACCACCGTGGGCGGTTTCGTGATCCTGTGCTGGGAATTCCGCACGCGTTAAGTGTTTCGTGTCGTCTGGAATTTTTCTCGAATGTGTTTGCGGATTTATTTGATATTGGCCACCTTCCGTTATTCACTGATTTCACTGATATCACTGACACTTCACCAGTGTTCGTGAACAATAAGGGAACAGCGTCGTAATCAGCAAAATATTTTCACTGTCAGTAAATAGATAATATTGGAACATTAAATCAGTAAACATTACTGCAATGTACGTTTCCTAGCAACTACATCTCTGGCATATCTGTGATTTCATTCTTGCGATAAACAATCATGTTTATTTTGTTCGTTGTGTAAATTGTATTTACTTTAAAAGTAAATTTGGTATATTTTTAGCATATTGATACATCTAGCACGTCTTACGACTGATATTGTTTTCTTCGTTTTTTCACGACGCAGCTTAAACACTGTGGGTATTTAAGGTTTGGGAAGCTGTAGCCATTATTTTTAAATGCATAACCAAGGTACGATTCAATCTCTAAATATTATTTAGTCTTTGCAAACTGCACGACGAATGCTTCTGTATCTATAAACAGACGTTAAATAAATGTATATAAATTAATAGATACCAACTTTGGTCCTTATATTTTAAAAAAGACTCCTTGTCCTACCATTAGATAACTTCAACTTTTGAATTTCCACAAAAAAAATATATTGATTTACTGACAACACTGATGCTCCGAAGCGCCAGTAAAATCGGTAATCTCAGTAAACGGATGTAGCCTCGCACAGGGTATCGTCATCAACCGACCCTCAGTGACTATCAGTGCCGTCAGCAATATCGTAACTATAGCTGACATTGCTGAAAACACTAGCCAGTGAAGTGAATGACGGAAGGCGGCCATTGTGTGAATGTTAAGTTTCGCCCAATAAATTACATACTGATACAACATTTTAATTGAATTTTGTAAGAAGAATTATATTCATACTCTTGCACTGGCAATTACGTTTGTCAAGAATTTAACCAGTTTTTTAAAATACTTTTATACGTCTTTTTAAATGTCACATCTCAACTCGCAAAATGGATACTGGTAACATACATAAAAATAAATGCTGAGTAACCAATGAAGTAGTTGCAGCCCGTAAAAAAAGAGGAAATTGTACCTTTCTCCACGATATAGAAACAATGAAACTAAAGAAAAGTACAAAATCCTATTGTAAATCTCTTGAAAAAAATATTACAAAAGTTAAACGAGAATATTAACAAAAATGCATATCATCTTCAGTCAACAAAATTAGAACTACTTGGAAAATAAATAAAATATTAATAAGGAAACAAAGAACACAAACATGCAATATAGAACTGGAACAGGCGGACACAATTACATATGATCCTACCAATGTTGCAAATAAGACTAATAATAATTTTCTAACTGTAGTGGAAGTATTCATAGATGATTCCTCAAACTCTGATAATACTCTGAAAGTTCTAAGTAGATACTGTATAAAAATCATTTAGAGGAAATAAATTTGATTCAACTACGCCCTCGCAATTTGTAACTATATTAAAATCATGAAAATATAAAAAATTGCATTGGTAATAATATAAAAAAATTGTTCAAAGACAATGAGCAAGCCACTTTGTAATTTAGCAATAAACACATGTGTTTTTCCTAACCGATTAAAATGTGCAGTTATCAAGCCATTATACAAAAGAAGGCGATAAAAATCATCCTTCAAACTACAGGCCCATTTGATGCCGTCCGGCATTTACCTCTAAGCCCCTATCACTGCCGTAGAATAACAGGTTTGGACACTTGGATGGAAACTTGACCCCCTTGTTGTTTGGCTGCAGTTCACCAAGTTACCGAGAATATTGTGTTTTATTGGCGCTGCGGACTCAAACTCCGCCCACTTCCTTTCCACTAACATAAATAATTTATCAAAATGTATTATTTATCAATTTATGAAACACTTATTTCGCTCACAAATTTAAGAAATGGCTCCAGCAATCTTTATTACCTTTATAAATTTAACAATGGAAAAAAGTGGACGGAGTTTGATTTCGACCGCCCGGATTACAGCGCCAAAAAGTACGACATTCTCGGTAACTTGACGAACTACAGCCAAACAACAAGGGGGTCAAGCAAAATACATTGTTAGATAGGCGAGTGTCCAGACCTGTTCTTCTACGACCGTGGCCCCTATTGACCTCGTCTTCTACCATTTTGTGTCGCCCGATACATCGCATAGCCTTCCCGGCATCTTCTGTGGCCATGCACACAAATGCCGAGGCCACATGGAGCTATCCAGGACATGTGTAAATAGTCTTGTGTTTAAATCCATATGCATGAAATAGTGAACAGCTGAATAATTTCTTACAAATGCATTAATTAATTATGTCCTTTTATAATCGCATGCACAACTTCTGTTCTTTACTACAGTTCAGTGCAACCACACGAGTTGTAAAGAACGACACTCTCATATTGCGCAAAGCCTAGCAAAGATAAAGTGATCCTAAATTACCACCGATAGGTAGCAACTGAATAAATATAAATAAACAACAAGTTTGTTTTACTCGGCCTTGACCTCGCGATTCTTCGTGCTCTTGCAGCTCCCGGGGCGCTCCTAGGCGTTTTACTCACCGGAAACAATATGGCGCAGGGTGTTTTACTCGTGAGATCAAGATGCTCCTTGGTCAAAAAAAGCATGCTTGCTCTTTTAACTCCTGTTCTCGAAGAAGAGTTGTGAGAGCAAGTAGGAGCAAATCGTCTGCTGGATTTTATGGTGTGCATATTGCTGTTGATTACACAGTTTATTTTTTATGTCATCATCTGTTATAGGCCTCTCATTGTCGATTTGCCACTTTCTTACCCTTGGGGAGCACTCGTACACAATGTGTACTGAATCCTTTGTTCTATCTCCTTTCCTTATCTGTGGAATCATCTCTTGCTTCAGTTTGTTGACTGATATTCCCGTACCTTCAAAGTTTTGCCTGTGTATATCATCTATCAACGTGTCTGTATCTGCTGCCCTTGGGATTCTGCAAACCATTACTTTTGGCCCTCTCCTTTTAGGTGTTTCAACCTTCAGTCCCAGCTTAGATATGGCATTGGTCAATTTAAGTTTTTCCAGGGTTGTTTGGTCCCCTGCCTCAATGATCACACCTCCTTTCCAGAGGTGGTACATGTTTTTAATTTTTAAACCTTCCTTTGCTGGGTTCAGGTTTTGTTGCACCTGTCCCTTTGTTTTCTTACTGTCCTGATCACTGTCTTTTGGCAGGATCGTTACAAGTTTTCTGGCCAGTTTCTCCACAGCTTCTTTTGGTGGTTGCTTTGGCTGCTTACTCTTCTCTTGTAGTTCTCGCACTATTGAAGCGAAAGACTTGTGCCCTAGTATCCTACTTTCTGCCTTTTCATAGGCCTCCACTTTACCCTTTAATTTGGCATTTTCTACTAACGATTCTTGTACTAGTGATTGTATCTTATTCAGTTTAGGTAATATATACCTGCAATTGTCACGGTTTAGTTTTTGCTCGTGTCTGTGCACTAGACTATCAGATCCTCAAATACATCTTGGAATTTCTTTCTGGGGTCATTCTCTGTTTCACACCTCTCAGTTTCCTCTTCATCCTTTCTAATTGTGTGGACTTTGTTAAGCTGTTCTTTAACTGTGGCCCTGACCATGTCCTTGTTCACACCCATTATTAATGCTTTTGCTCGCTTGAGCCACTCCTCGTCACGTCCGATTCTGGCTAAGCCTCCCAGTTTGTGTCTGGAGAGGTAAGCTTCCATATTCCCCATACCACCTGAGCTCTTGGCACTTCTGATGTTATTATGTCTTTCAACCTCACCTTACGATCCGCCCAGCTTCCTCCTGCCTTGGGTTGAAGTAATATCTCTTCATACCACATATTGGCTTCACTAAAGAAGTCCGTCAAGATAGGTACTACACAACACTACACACACTACTCACTCACAAGTTCACACAAGTTCTTACACCATACTGTCCCAACTGTCCACTATTCACTCACACTCGTGAGGGTTACCACCTCAGTGGGCTTTGCACTGTCCCTAGTCAGCACCGTTCTTCTTGCACCCTCTTTGCCGTCTACAGGGGACTGTCAAACAGATTACGGCAACGCACAGGTCATACTGACCCAGATGACTAACCATCCTGTAGCCCGTTGCCACCACTCGCTCGCGCTGAGGGGGGTTGCACAGGGCTCATGCAAAATTCTCTTTCCAGATTCACTCACATTCAGCTAACATAGACCTCTGTGTTCGCCAGACAGCAAAGGCAGGTTTATTTCGAGGCGTGGTACTGATCCGAGGGTACCCCGAGAAAATAAAGTCCTCACGTGCAAAAATTCGGTTGGGAAACACAGGGTTTATTCCTCTAGACTATATGCAATGAGATGGGCTCTATTCTCCACTGAAGCGGGCATAGGCGTACAGCCGGCTACTAGTTGATATGATCCGGAAAAAGCGAAGGGGCGAGTCTTCCACACGAACGGCTAACCTCGGGGGCACACACAGAGAAAGTAGTTCCTGATATTATTACTATACAATTGACATTACCTGTGATTGAATGAAAACTGATGAAGTCACCCGAGGCCGCGACACTCGCGACACATGACTGTTCCTGATGCCCATTGTACGAAGACTGGCGTTCCTTCCCTTTGATCGGAGGGTTCCGGCCAAATGGGAGGAATGAAATTTCCCTAAGTGATGGGGAGAAATTTTCACAATGGGTACATTGACGTACAATGCACTTGACATTTATTTGATGTGTTTGATGACCAAGTCCAGCTGAAGTAAAATAAAACACACAATAACTTTTCATTAATTTACACAAAACAAACACTTAATTGCAAAAGATTGGAAAAGTGTTGTAAATGTCATTGTTATTCCAGAATGTGTGCCCACAGTGCCTGCTAGCATATTTAATATACGCCGCGGCTTACTTATAGTCTAAATAGTGTCTGTTTATGGAATTGGAGTTGCTTCTCAAGGCTACACAAGAGAAGTTTCTGTGTTTTCCGTAGTTGGCCGTCCTGGGTGGTTTGTGGCCTGGCTGAAAGTCCCAGGAATGGATGCTGTTGTGGTTGTAACTTAAGTTCATAAAATAATTCAGTTAATAAGTGCTAGAAATGGTTCCGCCACAATTGTCTGCAGTTTAATTATATCACATGATTCAATTTTCTCTGACACATCGCAGTTTGACAAAAGGAGGGGGAGGTTACACTATCTTGTTTTGTGTTGCACTGTGTTTCACTAGTGGGTGTCAGCGTGTGCGAATCTCTGGTCCGTTCCTAACTTATACTGCTGAGGCACCAAAGTGGCTGAGCAGTGCCGATGTCAGTGTTGTCTATAACATACAGTGCAGTGGTGCGTAGGCAAATTCAACAATGTTATGTTAACAAGCATATTTTTTTGTTAATTACAATATAGTGATGCATACAGAAAGTAATGAGTGAACATAAATCACTACACAACTATGAACCACAGAGCGTGGTCTAGAGTAACAACTTAAGAAACCAAAGGCGGCATAAAGCTCGCCAAGTGTTTTTCTGTAAATTCAGTAACTGTGATTTAATATTACATCAAAGTGTTTTATGCGTAATATTTCAGCCATTCGTGCCAGCTCGGACTTTGCGAGACAGTCTAACAAGACAACTGGAGCAGAAGGCATTTTAAATAATATACCTCAATGTTTGCATTTATATGTTTTTCAGCAACCACACTTGTGACGTGTACCTGATGCTACATGTTCCTTAGCGACCGTTAGCTTGCACGCATGTCGGCGACCGCAGCAGCACAGCTAGTATCGTCAACGACCCTTTGGATTTCGGAACGCATCCTAGGATGTCCCGCGATCGTTAAGGTCAACTGAGCAGGCTACATTCACGAACATCTCATCAATCATCAGAAAAATACACAGAATATTAATTATGGCACTAAACCAACCAAACACCACCACCAAAATGTAGAGCACCCTGGTAAGAGAAGATGAAATTGTTCGTTTCATCGGCCATTGCGACATAACTGATCACGACGTGCGCAATTGCCGAACAACGTGTTATCTAACTCGCAGTGAGGGGGTGAGTGAGCAAATCTGAGTGCACCATGCAAATCGTCGTAATTTTCTGATATTTTAATTGGCCAAATGGTAAATACCACAACCGCCCTTAAATTCTATCATTTAACATGCTAAACGACTCTGAACTACAGAGCATGGCTCAGAATGCCAACGTAACAGACGTGAAGCTGGAACAAAGTGCACCAAGTGTATTTTAACAAAGTTCTAATTAGTGTTTCCTTTATTAACATAGAAGTGTTCACATGCTATTTCATTGCAATACATGCCAGCTCTGACTTTGAGAAACCATTTAACAAACTATCCGGAGTAGAAGGCAATAACATAGTTGCGTAGTTCGAGTGCTTTTCTTCTTTAGCCACCCACAGGCTTAGTGAATGGGGTCAGCTTCACTGAACATGATGCAGTTCGTATGTGTTCAGTGTGAATAACCACAATAAGACACAGTAAATTATTTTACATGTTACACGTTATTCCAACCATGGCCACTTCTTCGTCCTTAGGGAGCTAGACTCCCAACCAGCACCTCAACAGCTTCTACCCTCACACTGGATATGTGCAGAGGATCCAGAGGGGTATCGCCACACGGGTGGTAGATCTGCGACCCTCATCAACCACGAGCAGCCAGCAATTCAAATGTTGGCGAATTCCCGCCAAAACCCTAATTTTCTCTAGGATACACCTCATCTCCCCTGCCCCCACACCAATGCATGTCACTTATCACTTGTATTATTGTTCCTAAGGGCTTATACATAATTTTTTAATTCTTCCCAAGTGTCTTAATGTTTTGTTTTATCACTTAATTGCAAAAAACGGTCATGCAGGATTGTTTTGGTGTGCAACCCCGCTATCTAGCGAAGGTGACCACCACAATGATTCAGTCCTGCACGAGGTGCGAGAGTGTTCCACGCACGCTGCGGCTCCTGGACTTACAACCTTTGTCTGTCTGACAACGTAAGTATCAACAGTAAGTTTGCATTTCTTGGAACCTTTATCATTTCATTTTAATCCAGGAGTAGCTCCACCATTATTCCTGCAAGCTCATTTTCACACAGGGACGTAAATTTTCTCATAACCAGTTTCCATAGTCGCGTAATTCGTGTAGATGGTTTGTAGCTTCAGCCACCCACAGGTTTGATGAGTGGGGTCCGTTTACGTGCACACAGGTGCAGTCGTGTTGCTGCTGGTGATTAAAGTCCAATAAATCGCAGTGAAACTTTATTCGTGTTGCGAGTTATTTCTACCAATGCCTCGACAGATGGTGTGCCATGGACTGCAAGTTGGAGACACACCCGTGTGCAGGGAAAGAGAACTGGAAACTGTATGTGCCATCCTCTGACAGAGCGGAAATACTCAAGTTTATGCATAATAGCCAAAATGCCGGACACCCAGGCTTAAAACAAACCATGTGTAACATCCTACAATAACTCCATTGGCCCGGCATAGCTTGTACAGCAAGAGAAAATGTTCTGAATTGTTTACCATGTAACTACTGACGTGCGACACCAGCATCCCTCTGCCAACGTACCCCGTCGTGCACAATGTCGGGTGCGTGCAGTGTGTCTGTCAGCCTATAAGAACTACAGTTTATTGGCAGGAAAGTGCCCCGTTGAAGTACACTCCAGTAGAGTAGCCTTGAATGAACATGTGTCATTTTAGCACCCCTGTGCTAGTTACGTCAACGTGGGTTACGCCACCAACATGTAGGAGTGTTTAAAGGCCAAGGGTAACCTCATTGTGTATTTAAATTAATAATTCACATTCTTTTCATAACCAACCTCAAAAATGGTAGAAACACCCCTGCGCCTCGTGGACAAGTTGGACTCGCCCATGCCGTCAACCTTGCCATCAAATTCTTTTATGTTTATTTTTGCAAGTGTTATTATTAATTCAACCTTCAATTAGCATCTGTAGTGTTTTGTATGTCCAGTTAATTATTTAAATCGTTTTGGTATTGTCAGTTCTCTTTCATGTCACGTAATTTTAAAACATACTGAAATCTCAAGAAAATTAAAATTATAAAATCTTTCTCATAAAATAAATTTAGGACTTGAATCATCAAGCCATAATATTACAAGTGTTCTGGACCTTCGCCCTATTGTCTTTTAAGTGTATATTGTGTTTCGGTGGTTGCTTCCCGCGCTCGGCCGGACGAGGTCACCGGTGCGGGAAGGAATCGCCAGTCAGTTCTAAGCGGCGGAACGAGGTGGTTCGACGCGTGACACTCCGGGCCCTTCAAGACTTGTGTTCAACCAGTAGTATATCAATAGGGTCATTTTTAACTTCTTGGAACCTTTAATTGAATTTTTACTGGCCAGGAGGTGCGCCTCGACCCCTGCGACTTATCCACCCAGGGGCTTAACTTACTTATTTCACCTACGTGGTGTTTTTCCATGCAGCTTAGCCTACCAGTTGGGCTCAGGACTGGGCCTGCTTATAGCACCGCCATGTTTGCATTGTGTATGGATTACGGTGTTGTGCAATAAATGTGTCATACATTGAGGTACATATTAATTTACTTGCCACTTCACAGCCTTCAGGGCACGGGACCCTATAAACCTCACTTTCACAGTGTATTGCGTAGGGTGTTTTTCTCTTGCTGCTTTGTCTGTGCTACGGGGCTGGTGAATACCAAAAGATTCCCCTGCGTAACTATATACGATAACGAGCGGGGAGTATATTACCACACCACAGCTGTCAGCCACATGGCCCTGTAAAGTTGAGTCTCTTTCTCTCTCTCCGAGTGCCCATTCTCCAATAACGGGCTGGCTCTACCGGGTACGTGTTCCGTGCATGCCATATTCATGCGGGAGAACTGAGCTTTACTTTGCCGGAGCTATCGGGTGGAATTTAACACCTAACTGCAACCCCAGCCAGCGTCACTACTTTAAAGCCAGTCTCACCGATGGCAAACAGTAACAGCAGCTCAGAATTCCGACGGAACCATTTGATACAATAGACCTGCACATTATGGGGTCCTACTCCACAACATAACGTGGCAAACTGTTCATCGTTGTAGTAACAGACCTGTTTAAAGGTGACACGAGGATTACGCAGTAAAAAATGCCCACCAGCCTCATTGTAACAGTAACGGAAAATTAATTTTTCCCCAGATGGTGTTACTCCAGGGTCATTATATCAGACAATGGAACACTGTTCAGCGGACATAAATGCTGTGTCTCTGCACAGTATGGGGCGTAACGGCACATACAACACCTGTTTACTATCCCAGAGCCAGAGCCAACCCCATGGTTAAGACAAAATAAAGAGCTGAAGGTGAAACTCCATCTCTATACAGGGAAGAACCACAGCAAGTGGGTTGTACTGCTGCTGCAAGAATTATTCAGAATAAGGCGTAGGGTGAATGAAACTAAAGGCTATTACCCAGCCGTGTGTCATCTATAACACACAGTGCGGTTGTGTGTATGCAAAACACAGTATTGTTACATCAACAAGCAAATTATTCTCAATTTTGTGATAGGAACAACACAGCTATGCATACAGAAAGTAAAAAGTGAACTTAAATCGCTACACGACACTGAACCACAGAGTCTGACCCATAGTGGCAACCTGACAAATCCAAAGATGGCACAAAGCATGCCAAGTCTTTTTCTTTAAATACTGTACCTGTGTTTTATTATTAAATCAGTGTTTTATGTACAATCTCCCAGCTATTCATGCCAGCTTGGACTTAGAGAGCCAGCTTAACAAGACAACCAGAGGGGAAGGCGTAAAATAACTCACCTCAGTCTGGCTGTCTTGGCTTCCGGGCTGGAGCCGCATCTTGTTGGTAGCTCATACCGACGTTTCGCTACCAACAAGACGCGGCTCCAGCACGGAAGCCAAGACAACCAGTCTGACAATGGCCGCAAAAGTCTGCAATCTTCTATGAATTTACCTCAGTGTTTGCATTTCTACATTTTTCAGCAATCACACTTGTATTATTGTTTCCAAGGGCGGATAACTGATTTCTGTATTTTTCCCGTGTCTATGTTTTGTTTTACTATCTATCTACAAAAACCGGTCATGCAGGATTGTTTTGGTGTGCACCCCCGGCTATCTAGCAAAGGTGACTGTCATGATGACTAAGTCTTGCACGAGGTGCGAGAGGATGTGCCAAGCACGCTGCAGCTCCTGGACATACAACCTTTGTCTGCTTGACCACATTTGTATAAATAGTCAGCTTGTGTCTCTTGGAACCTTTATTATTTTGTTTTAATCCAGGAGTAGCACCACCATCATTCCCGCAAGCTCATCTTCACCCAGGAACGTAAATTGTCACGTAACCGGTTTCCACAGTCGCGTAATTCGTGTACATGCTTTGTAACTTCAGCCACCCACAGGCTTGAGAGTGGGGTCCGTTTACTTGCACATAGGTATAATCGTGTTGCTGGTGTTTAATTCCAATAAATCGCAGTGAAACTTTATTCGTGTTGCGAGTTATTTCTGCGGTAGCGATTTCTTGGCTCTTAGGGAGCTAGACCCCCAACCCACGCCTCAACATGTTCTACACAACACAATGGAAACATGCAGAGGATCCAGAAAGGACTTCGCCTCACGGACAGTAGATCTGTAGCCCTCACAAACAATCAATCAATTAACAAATCGTATTGTTGATAACGTGAAGGCTGACCAGCTGTTAGGCCATACGGTCCTCCTTAGTCCCCATGGGTGCAGAGAAGAGATCATGCTCTGCCACTGTAACTATGATTGGTTAATAAGCAGTTGGAATAGCTAGACCCCTTAGCAGAACACTAAACTATGTTGTCCATATTCTAACAAAGGGGAATAGTCTCTTGCGAGACAACCGAGGGCTACTAATCCTGGTATTTCGCCCAATCTTACGCTCCCCGACTGAGGTCCTCAGCTCAGTTGTCCCCTTGGTGTGAGTCAGGGAACTTACCTGCACCCCTAACCGGCTGTCTAGGCCTACAGGGCACTTAACGCAGCCAACTTGTTGCCACATTTATAAGGAGGGGTCCTTTCTGCATCTGCCCAGCATATGGGCAATCACCATCACTACGAGTCCAACCCAGACCAGACATAGAAGAAAACCTTATTGTGGTGCTATCTGGTTGCACATAGCACTACATAATTTCCATAGCACTTACGGGTTTTCCAACCCGACCACCAGGGTATTAAAGACCATGCAGGATGCACCTTTATTGGAGCACCCACCGAGGGGAGACACCTTTACAGCCAAAAGGCCCGGCCGCACAGCAAAATTCCCCTGACTGTCGCCAGGTTCGTCCAATACAATTGACCAGGTCTCTACACTCCGAAACCTGGCCTTCTGGGCCCCTATGGCCTGAGTGCTAGGTAATCTAATACCCCACCAAGCTGATATCCTTGATGCCAACTGTCGGAGATACCAGCACTGTAGATATCCCTTTCACAGGTCGGAGGAGTCAGAATTCATAGGGAGCACACGCCAGAGCCTGCATCGGTTCTAAGATCCGGCAGCACCACGAGGAGGCTTCAGGTTGACTTGGGAGTGAGAGGTTACGGTGCTGAGGGGTCACGGAAGCATAAAGCTAGCACCAGAAGCCTAGGATCTCCATCTTGGTACAGTACCCACCAATATTCACGAGCCCCAGAGCAACATTGCTCCCCTGATGGGCATAGTCGGTATTACCCCCTGCGGATATTAGAGCATGGCACTGCTCCGACACCTCAAACAAAGGGACGCCCTTTCCATATGCAAAAGCACCAGGATTACCCCTGAACCACCTGCCCGCACCAACAGCGACCACCCGGTATTTCGGATGTTGGCAATTTTCCCGCCAAAACCCAAGTGATGCCCTTGGACAAGAAGCTCACCTTTGCCGAGCACTTGGAAATCTCCTATGGCAAAGCAAAAAGATCAATATTTGCAATAGCAAAAATACTAAAACCATCTTCACAGTTTCTGAAGAAAATCAGAATTACACTTCTGCTAGTGTACGTCCTCTCGATTGCCCTGTACCACCCTATTGATCGTCCTGTACCGCCGTCTCGATCGCTCTGTACGATGTCACACCAAGCCATCGCAGATCAGGTCCCTATTTTCTCTTTACCACACAGGACTACAATTAGTGCTTGGCCGGCCCCGAAACACTCCATGTACTGTCTTCCTAAAAGCAGCAGATGTAATTGCAGTGTCAGTTGCAATGTCATCAATGGCAAAGCACTTTCGGCAGTCGTTATCACACCACGTCAATCCTCTGATGCGTTCACTGGTGAATCCTATACCAAACTGTTGCAGTCAGCCGTTCTCTAGTGACCTGCTCTGTGACGGACTCTTTTACCAATGATTTCCCTGCATGGCAACGAGGAGAGGAAACCAAGACCATCTCACCACCAGCAGCACAGCAAGCATGTTGCTGTCTCCAAGGTTGCCACGAGACTGCCAACTCACCAGTTGCACAATAGAACTTCCTGGACTTCAACCGCTGAGGATTAACAACAGCAGCTGTAGTCCTCACTGCAGAATGGCAGTCTAATTGTTACACCAACTCCTGTTCAACGAGTTGAAAAACACCAGATAGTGGCCCACAAAGTCCTCCCGGCAGCTTCACTGCACCCCCACATTAATAACTTGGTAAGTCTCTTTATGCGGAGCTCGCACCCTCCCTTTTCTACTTTCTGTAATTTGGGCCTTTTCTCGGAGTTCTTCTATATCCCTCTTTTTTGCCTCTAATAATGTTGTGATAGTAAGTTGGCAGACGTGTCTGCACGAGATGAGTTTGACACGAGCGGGGGTTGGTGATTAGATAGTGAATTGCCCGGTGCGCCAGCCCGTTATTGGAGAACGGGCACTCAGTCGGTAGATTCTTCTCTCGCAGGGCCGCGTGGCCGACGGCCGTGGCGTTACTTACGTGATCACCCCACTCGACGTCTGATTGGTTGTTGCGCAGAGGAATCTTATGGCGTTCCTCACGCCC